>JAHMML010000063.1:231873-432720 GCA_020341155.1 Eciton burchellii
AGAGAGAGAGAGAGAGAGAGAGAGAGAGAGAGAGAGAGAGAGAGAGAGAGAGAGAGAGAGAGACAGAGAGAGAATGATGCAGCGCAGGCATTCACACATGCTGGAAAGAAAGATCGCTCGCGTCAGTGTGCTTTTGAATGGCGGCGTTTATTAATTAAAAGTGTTAATTAAAAAGCTGGCCGGAGAATTCGATAGACGCGGGTGACGTTTCCGTGCCGCATCGACAGATTTCCCCGTGAAATCGACATTTTCCGAGCTGAAAGTTCGGCTGGAGACTCGAGGATCAGGTCGCGTGCGCGAGAGCGCGAAATGTTGCGTCTGGCGCGCGGTGGTTGATCGGCAAATTCCGCATAATTTCGCAGAATTCCACCGCCGGTGAAAGTGATATCTCTTGTCCGCGGTATGAACAGCTTGACTGTCGGCCGCAATAAATGCAACGCGTGCGAAAGATCATGACGTGTATTCGCGGATGCATCGAGGCATCAATTAGCGATTTTGTTATTCGGCGATTGGTGCGATCGATACGACGTCGATCCAATTTTTCGTTTCCGATCGAGCGAAGGTTGACAACGTCTCGAATCTCTCTCGATGAGACTCTCGTTCATCGTACTCGCCTTCTGCTTTGGAAGCAGCAGTCGAATGATCGTAACATATGCAGACACATCAGTCACTTTCGACAATGTTCGACGATGTTAATGCGAATACGAAGGCGCAAAATGGCGAAATCCCGACTTCACGCGAGCTACCAGCGAAAAATTGCAACAAGTGATTTATTGTTGTTAGCTGATGATTGGAAAAGCGAATCGTGCCGGTTTCCGGGCCGACAAGCGCGGTTCTCCGAAAGTGAGTGTCAGGTTTGACTCAGCTTCGGTCGGAGCCGAAAGCGCTCTGTGATGCCACAATGACAAAAATTCCGTCAACGAGTCCCTTAGCCGCTGCAATTTCCTTGCTGCAGCGCTGACGAGAGACGAGAAGACGAGTTACGATCGCTTCCGAAGCAATTAGTGAAATTTGCGGCAAAGGGACACAAGGGCGAGGATTATTAAGACAGGGATCCGCAAGGATAAATTGCTTCGATGTAAGAAACGCCGGCAAGAATTCCTCAATCCTCTGCTGCTTATGCAGCTCGAGTGTAGCTCTTGTCGCTCGATGGATTCGGAGAGGATTCGCAATATCCGGCACAACGTGGCGCCGCTTTATCTCGATTGGTTTTTTAATCGATCGCTAGCTGGCTGGATGATAGTATCGCATCGCGCTGAAGAGAGGCGCATAGCCAGATCGTGATCGAAGCGCGATCGAACGAAACGGCCAAGTGTATTTCGCCACCGTGAAATATATGATGTGGATTTATGGTGCCGTAATAAAGGTAACGATTCGTCACCACATAGCGGCGCCGCGCGCGCGCGCGCGCGCTGCAGCGAGCACCGTCGAGAAACGGGCTTTTGCATTCTTCGATTGTCGCTCGATCGTTCAATCGATCCGTTTTAACGTTCGTTTTAATGCCTGCGAGATATTAGCGTACGGCCGATTGCTGGCCGCGCTGCTGGAAATGCGGTAATTGCGGAACAGCGGCCACGGAAATCGGTTTTTATTAAAAAAATATACGGGGATTGTGTGCGCGCGCGCGCGCGTGTGTGTGTGTGTCTATGCGTACACGAAATGTAAGCTCGTTTTAATCTTCAAATGGATGTTGCAGAAGGAAAAACACGCGACACGCACGCGGTACGAAGAGATTTAATTAACGCGAAATTTTCTTTCGACGAGGAAATGCCTGGATCTGCCTCTCGGACTTTCTTTCCGAGTCGTAACTCGCCAAGGTGACCGCTTCCCATGTTTTAAGTAAAAATTCCGCGAGCGAGATCCTTGCTCCTTTCGATTGTGCCAAGAAACTGCTTCTTGCTATCTCCGGTCGGTCATCGCGAATGGATGAATAATCGGGAGGAGCCCCGCACTTATTCGCGACGAGGAAAAAACATTCCATCGCGATGTTTTTGTGAAAACCTCAACAAACTCCCCCTTGATATTCCCGATGAGTATTCCAGCCGTCTCCCAGCAGTATAATATTTCAAGAAAATCCCAGCGATTCCGGGAGGAGATCCATCCAGGGACAAGTTCGACGAAACACAACAATGAGAGTCATCCGGCGGGATTAAAACCGGGATTACATCGCGGTCCACGAATCCACCGATCAGGATACCGCCAGTTGGGAAAGATCCTGCGCAAACGCAGAAATCGTAAGCCGCAATCGTGAACTATGCTCGTCACATCTCGCCGCGCGATATTTCAATCCGCGTTTTTCTTCCCATTTAATCTCGTTATGCGCGTGTCCGCTTGCAAGAATTTTCTTTCAACTCTCGCGGCCGCGAACAGCTGAATAAACGGTGCCTCGTGGTTCACGGGTGGCCTGTAAGGAGACTCGAAATTTTAACGAGCGATTATGTAATCGCCATGAACGGATAATCGGAGTAAGTTGCGCGAATGCTAGTGCTGGTTGTAATGGAAATGAGCGCAACGCGGAAAGGAAATATCCTATTATCCGTTCGCAAGCGCATAATTGCGTTAGGTACTGTTATTTATTACGTCCCTGGAATCTACCCCCTGGTGCTTTTATTTATCGTCGTTGCAAGGAGGGTCGCTATTTTTATCGACCGTATAATCGTCGCGCGACACGTTCGGCCGGGCGAGAGAGACGCCTGTGCCGGAAACACGAGGTTCTTTCGAATTATAAATGCTATTATTCCAGGTTCTCTTTTTCCTCAGACCTTAAAAATCAGACGAAGAAATTGTTTTCCGAGCGTGCCGAAATCGATCCGCTTATAAATCGCGCTAACCGACCAGTGCCGAGGAAACCTCGAATTCCGCGGCATCGCTCCGCGCACTTCTCCCGCATTTCACCGGTAATGCGCGATAGAAATTCCCCAGTGACGTTTGTCCTTTGAGGCGGAGCGGCTGCTCCGATCGCGGATGGAAAGGAAATCTTCCAAATTTCGTCCCGGCTGGCTCTCTCGCTGAGGACAGGAATGATCGCCGGCCAAATTGACTATCGGCAGGAAATGGCAGGCCTACTTGGGGGGGGGGGGGGGGGGGCGCCCCTTCCGGTGCGCGGATGTCCTCGAAACGGAAAAAGGAAATTAAATTCTTGTCGTAGGTTAGGCCAGGCCCCCGGGCTTTATTGTCTTCCGCGCGCGGTGCGCGCCTGGCGGTGTAGTTTTCGTGCTGTGTGACGTCGCCGTACGCCCGGCCATCCCGCTGGGTCGTGACCCTTCCAGGCAGGGTTACGCGGAGACGAGCCGATAATTATTTCTCCCTCGGCGACAGAGAGAGAGAGAGAGAGAGAGAGAGAGAGAGAGAGGGGGGGGGGAGAGATAACAGATAGAGAGCGCCGGGGATGTACATTAGGAAGCCTATGACATCGCTGCATTATTAAGCACGCGAGGAAAACGTGGCGCGACGACGCGGATACGCGCGAGGACGTTTCGTGCGACCGCTGCCGGATCCCGCCCCCGGAATCTCGGAATTGTGCATTCTTGGAGAAAGGGAATAGACGGAGTGAAATTCCGCCGAGTCGATCCGCGTCGGGCCGCGAAAGCCCGAGATCGAACGCTGCGGACACACATGCATACATATGCGCACACAGGCACGCGCGCGCGCGTGTCCCTGATGCTGATCGCTCTAACACGGAGTTCTTTCTGCCGCAGTACATGGGTTCGTTTCCTGTGGCGATTCCCGACATTGCCAGCCGCGCCGAATTCGTGCGCTCCCAACTGGAGGTCCTCAGGGTAAGTGCTTCCGCGTGACGCTCCTGCATGCGCTAAAAACTATCGCGAATTCAGCGTCCTCCTCCCTATGAGGATATTATTATACACGAGGATGACAAATCACGGCAGCCCGAAGTGTGACATTGTTCCCCTCTCCTCCCCCCGCCCCGCTCCCTACCCGGTAATGGCAAAACCCGTTCCTTCCGGTAATGCGCGGCAAGACGAATTATTCCGGCACGCCTCGTCGCATAATAAGAAGCAATAAGATCCCCGGGATAATGGCGCCACGTATATAGACACCGCCGTTGCCATTTTCGCCGTGTTTGTTTTCCCGTTTTGCATGCATGATGAATTCGCCAGTTTTATATTCAAATCGCCGCGCCGCGATCTCGACATTACGAGACTCCGCCTGCGCGGGGATCAGCGGACGGCGCGCGGATTCTCCCGCAACCCTTCGAGATATTCAAGCGAGAACTGTTATTCCGGTCCGTCCTGTCTCGCGTTCGCCTCGTCTCGCCTCGTCCCCGCCTCCTCTTCAACGTGACGAGTCGCGATGCATCTACTTTGGATCAAGTTCGTTCCGCATTGCCCACGCGGGGACCATCGCGTTCGTTCGAGTCAGGCGTCGTCAGATTTCCCAATAATAATATTAACAATAAATAAGAGAAGTTACCGCCGACGCGGCATTCGATCCATCAGTTAGAGGATTTATTTTACGCGTCTGGCCGATGTCGAGACGTCGGATGCAATCAACTGCGAGCATCTCCCGCGCTTAATTAGCTCCGAACTGATGGGCGCCGCGAATATGTGGCGAGGGAATCAAACGGTTCGCATGTTGGGACAGATTATTATTGTAAGCCCTGCGTCAGTAGCCGCAAACTCGGTAATGACTCTCGACTTTGCAGGGATCAGCGGAATTTCGGCTTTGAGTCTCTCCGTAGTTGAATATTTGCCTACGAGCGGGAATAACTCGGGCCGGGGAGCCTCTACTTAATTTCCAACGTGCACATGTGGGCACGTGCGCGGGACTGCCGTTGCATGAAAATCGCCCGTAAATCTGCGATCTTCATGAGCAATCCCGGCCATGAGCAAATGCCTGCTTCCAGGATCAAGTCGAGCGTAATGCGCGATGCATCGGGCCGTTGTTGTCCGCCTCGTTACCTTCGTGATCGCCACGGAGACGCCACGGTATAATTATCGACGTCTGTATCGATATTTCTACATTAGATCCCGATTACATATCGGGAAATCGAGAGCAAAGACAGGCAAGGGGCATGTGCCGTTGTTAGCATACCGCCAATTATAGTGTAAGTGTTAATTGGCCGACTCCGATTGGCGGACCCGGATAGATCTTGGCGAGGAAATTCTGATAGCGACATTCCATGAGCATTATGTCTCCCGCTAATTAGGAGTTTAATTAATGTATCATCCGTGCAATCCCGACGTGGCGTGTCGTGAGAGCAAAGACTACACGGAGTCGGAGAATCGCTTCGGAAACCGCGCAGTGTTACCTGACGTCTCTCTCCGGTCACACAGAAATTATCGGACGTAATTTCGCGATTAACTTCCGCGACGTGCGTTCAAGAATCCAAAAAGCGGAAAACGGACAGATAATCTGTCTCCTGTCGTTCATCGATTCGCCTTCCGCGCCGCGATCGGCGAGCCTCTTGTTTGTGGATTGAATGAAGCCGTAGTTTCAGTTGAGGATCGCCGGATGTGAGCAATCCCCAAGGTAATGAGTCGTAAATTCGACGAATGCTGTTCTGCGTTCGCCGATCGTTCGCCGATCATTGCGCACTTTTGCAAATCGTTCTCATCATTGCGCCGCGAAAGATCAGACTCCCAAAGAAACGTTCACAGTATGCATCACAAACGCACGTACATATGCATACATTTCACCCCTCCACCGATATTTATATTTATATAGGGACCGTAAATGAGATGAAAATCACACTCGATTGATTAAAAGACGCTTCGTCGCTTGCGCTCCATATTTCCGTGCTTTGCGTTAAATATAACGTCGGCGACGTGTGCAAAAACGTGACGGATGAATGTACAAAATTTCGATCTTTGTTGTAAACATCGACTCTTTCGATCGACGGAATCTTGTTCTTCCGATCGAATTCGATCGGCTCTGTCATCATCAAGCTAATTAACTTCGTTCTCGACGATCAAATCGAGAATCAATTCCATCCGCTCTTCTGTATTTAAACGCTCCTTTGTTTCTATAAACGGATGGCTGGTGCACGATCCGGTGCACCGGAAATGATTATTTTGATTTCGGTAATTGCGCGCGTTTGCATTTGCGCAGCGCGCAACAGGGCGCGATTATTTTGTTGGCGGCATATAAAATTAATCTGGCGGGCTAATTAACGCGGATACGCCAGTATGCGTTCATGCGAATAACGCGTTAAATGCGCCAACTCCGGATTCCCCCTCGTTCCTTTCTGTGAATCTTCTCTCCTTCGATTAAATGTCCGTTCGATTCGTCGCCGTCCAGCATATCCTTCCGTTGAACATTCGTCCCCGTCAAATGCGTCCCCGATGCATCGAGCATTTGTTAAAACGCTAGACCGAGTCGATTCAACGCCTCCATCGGTGCGATAAATATTACCGTCCGTAATAATTCGTTGAGGCGAACGATAACAATAGCTCCGAGTCCGGCGCTGCTTTAATCGATCGCGTCGACACGGAAAAGGACAGGCACGCGCGCAAAGGAACGAGCGGCGAAAATTGGAAATCAGAAAACGACTAAATTACCGGATGTACGATTCTCTGCACGCGCGCGTCGTGACCTTTTATTACTCGTCCGGGAGTAATAAAAATATCATTAAATGCTCGCGAGTGAACCTTTCGGATGAGTTTAAAACGCGGCTAAAAGATACGCTGCCCCTCTCTCTCTCTCTCTCTCTCTCTCTCTCTCTGTCTCTCTGTACTTTGACCTTTGATGCCAGTAGTAGAGTGATAATCTGCAGGATGTACACGAATTTGCTCGTCAGATCTCGTCGATTCGAGCTTTAGGAGCTGAGAGGAATTAACGCATCTCGCTTTAACGTTAACGTTGTCCTCAAGACCGAGGATCTCCAGAAGGGACTCGAGTTCAGCCTTACGCGAGTTTAAATCTCGATAACAGAGCCCCCTCTACTCGCCATTTTAAATTTCTGTTTTCTCTTTCCATGCCATATGGCGTTCCGTGAAAATTACTAAATGCACAGTCAATTACAATGACTATTACACGAATTGTCCCGGGTTTCATTATGATTCGTTTTTGCGCGTACGAAGAATACGCAACAGCAAAATGAAAATTCGCCGTGTAATCGTTCAAAGGACCTCTCCGGGCCTTTGTCCCGGGCGTTTAAATTGAAACGAAATCATTCGATAGCAGCTATCTCGGGGAAGTGAAATAAAAGAGTGACAGTACGACGAATTAACGTACATTTGTGCGGAAGTCAGCGCTTTCGCGGCGGCGAATTTTCCGTTCTCTTTAATGCAAACGGATTTGAAGTGTCACCAGGTAGGCAGGATAGATTGTCAAAGCTACCTGCTTTAATTGCCAATTATGTGAGACGCGAATTCGCGAAGCGTCAAACAGCGATACAAATTTTCCGCCGGTAAACGGAGTCCGGTTAACGGAAATGCATTACCCGAGCAGCGATAAATTGCTGGAAGCAAGCTCTTCTTTACACGCGAATCACTAGTTTCCTTTTATTCTTGTTATCGCTGCTCGGATGTTTCCTCTCCAATTTATTCGAATGTTGAAGTTTCCTCCCTTTTGGATTCTCAATATCATCGTCGACGTTAATCTCGAGATTCTCGAGATTCGTGTATCGCAGGATTTCTTTCGGATAATCCCAGAGGATCGTCGTTGAAAACAGAATTCAGATCTGTTTCTCGACGGAATCGCGATCTAGATCTATCTCTTACGTCGAGCATAATAAACATCGCGTCAGCGGAATCACAGCGGCGTCGTTAGAATTCAAAATCAAATCGATGCTCCGCCATCGCGGAATGCGGAATTTAATCGGGAAAAAAATCCAATAAACGCATTCTACGGCGGCATGATGTATTGGCATGCCGTCGGTTTCTTTTTCTCAGGTTTCCTGCTAAGTTATTAAAGCTATGACAAAGGCAGCCGTGTCAAAGAAATACGATCTCGAGGTATGCATACGGGGATGCGTAGCAGTGAGGCTGGAATTGATTGGAATCGTTTCCACGATATCCAACGATCTTGGAACTTGCCTCGTTGCATCTCACTCGTGCATTTCACGGCCGCGCAAATCGATCGTGATCTAATCGTGACTCATCGAAACGCTCCTCTGGCTGATCTTGGCCACCTTAGCGCTCTTTAAACATCGACGAGCCGATCGCCTGGATATCCCGCGAATTCGCAATGGTCTTCCCGAGGGAAGGCATGTCGTAATCTCGCATTAGCAGATTAGCGCGATCGAGAGGCCGCTATGAATAATGCATGCACGCATGGGCGCGAGCTTGTCGCGATGGCCAGTGACGTAAGAAAGCGTCGCCTCCGTTTCCCGGATCATCGGGGAATGCCGCACTTTGTCACGGAGAAGGGTGCCCCGCCACCCTTGACACGTCGGACCATCCCGTATACGCACGGGATGGTCCCGCACGGGCACGTGCGGCGTATATCGCCTAGGTATCCATATTGATTTCGGGGATGCGTAGCCGCCGACCTCTTCCCCTAGCTCTCTCTCTCTCTCTCTCTCTCTCTCTCGCTCTCTCTCGCCCTCTAGTCTGTCCCCGGTGTTCCGGGGCTCCTTTATCTCGCGAGGGCTCAAATAAAGAAGGAGGACCTGATCCCCGAGCAACGCGGCGACTTAGGGGACTATCCTTCAACGCCGTTGTTCGCGATTACCACAATTGGCAGTGATTTGTGAAAATGTGCTCGCGAGAAGAGGGTCGAGATCCGAGCGGCGCTCAACTCTTTCGGTGCCGCGCGACGCCACGCGCGCGCGGTGCGACCGGCTGCGTGCGTCGTCCAACGGGAACAAAGAACCAGAGATCACGCCCGACCGGTTCGTCCCCGAATTGCGATTCGTCGCGGGACCGGCGTTCGATTAATCGTTGGAAACTTGGTCTATTCGCGCTCCGGCTCTGCACTTTCGACGGCCGCAATTGCGGGACGATCTACGACCCGCTAACGCGTCAGCGGGGTCGACATAGAGGTGTAATTTCTAACGATGCCCTGGCCGTTCGAAGCATCCTGCTGGGGCATGGTCCAAAAATCGCGGATTTTCGACATTGCGGCCGCAACAACCCGCTGATACGAGCCTTGATCGCGGATGCGCTTCTCCCATTTCTTCGGCGTTCCAGCCCGAGCGTAATCGCATCAGTTCCGATACGGCCGTTTGCCCGTGTCGTACCCGTGTCGCCGCGTGTCTCTTTCCTACCGTCGTCGATCTTGCGCGAATCCCTTTCTCGACGCTCGTCGTTATCAAAAGTACGCGCCTCTACGTACAGCGAGTCTTACGAGATTGCCAAACACGGTTTAAAACGATAGCCTGCCGGTGCACCGGCATTCCCACGGGTCGTTGAACCCCCCCGTGAACGTGTGTGCGAACCCGCCCTTCTCCTCTCCTCCTCCCCCTCCTCCTCCTTCTCCTCCTCTTCCTCCTCCTCTTCCACCTTTTTCGTTTCTTGGACCGGGACGCGAGTAACGTGAGCGCGAGCGCGAGCGCGGGCGAGCGCGTCGGTGACGTAGAGATGCATACGCAGAGAGTGGCTTTTCGTGCAAAGAGTGTTTAGCGTTTATTGGAGCTCTGTCGGTCTCGGCGTTTCTGCAGAAATTACTTAATCCGGCCCGAGCGGCGCGAGCGATTTTAAATAAATTCTCAAACCGCCCGCACGGATAGAACGAAAAGGAGAAAGAAAAAGCGATCTGCCGATCAATTCGCAATTACTCGGGAGGGAATCTATTTACCGGCGAGTGGGGGCGGTAGAATGGGGGCGAAGGAACCACTCGCGCGGCGGAATTAGCACGGCTTATCGCGTCGCTGCCATGCACGCATTCGCAGTCTCACAGATTACGACATATTGGGCAAGAAATTCCAGGATTATCGCGGGAAGTGTTCGGCTCGCACGACACATACGTCAATGCAACACACCATCGATCGAGAGGCAATACGAGGCGGCTTATCTGTCGCTCTTTTTATTACTCTCCCGGGCTCACTTTTACGAGAGGATCCGCCAGCCAGACTACCGATGGAGTCTCTACGACTTACGCTTACGGCTTTTCTCTCTCTGTCTCTCTTCCATTCTCGTTCTTAGCCCTCTCCCGCCCCTCCCTCCCTCTCTCTCCCCCTCTCTCTCTCTCTCTCTCTCTCTCTCTCTCTCTCTCTCTCWCTCTCTCTGTCTTTTCCTATTCTCTCCACGGTCCTCCCGTGTAGCCTATTCATCTTGCCTTCTTCTTCTCTCTCTCTCTCTCTCTCTCTCTCTCTCTCTCTCTCTCTCTCTCCCTCTCTCCCTCTCTCTTTCTTTCTCTTCGTGATAGTAGACTAAGGTAACGCGTAGATGCAGAAAATCAAGCACCGAGAGACGTTCGATTCGGGTCAAAGTCAAAGAGCCTCGACGGCCCTAAATATTCTTACGCTCCGCGTGGCTTCGGCTATTCCTATCGCAGACATCATCGGTTACGCCTTTTGCCCGACGATGTAGAATCGTCCTTCCCGATGGCCGCCCAATCCTGTCAAACAGGATGTGCTCGTCCAGGAACGGATCTTCTTTCGCGGGGAACACACGCGAAAGTTTTACCCGCTTCTTGTGCACGGTGTGCTCCAACTTCGCTCACGCATTCGTCCCTCCTGCTGTCGTCCGCTCTGTAAGAAAGCCTTTCTGATGATCCTCCGGCGGTTGGATATCGTTCATTCGATACGGCTCGATTGACGTCCCCTTTCGAAACCCCCGGCGGACATCCAGCTTGATCTTTGCAGCTTCTGTCTCCTTGACGGAACCCTTCCGGGACCAACGGCGGCATGTATCTCATCGACAGTGTTCTCGCCATACGTTTCAAATGCTGCGGCGGACCTGAGCTGCATTGTTAGGTCGATTGAATAGTCCGCTCGTGAAGCGAACAATGCCTAACGCGGTCCTCATTGTTTCATGTCGACTCTTGCGCGATCTCTTCACGAATGAGCTACACCGTTTGGCTCGACACTTTTTACAGTCTCTTTCCTCGAATCATCATTTCTGGATCATCAGTCGGCGCTTTCTGCCGTTGTTACCTGAATGTTTTCGAGTTTGCATCGCACAATCGACTTCGTACAATTCATGCTTCATTTCTCATGCTGATGATATATCATGATAGTAGGACGACGTTTGAGACTCGTAAAAACGTAATTATGTAGATAATAAATATATAAAATTATATGAGATTACATGAATATTTTATTGACAAACCTGATGCGCAGAATTTTCGATCGTTTTCGCGTAATTCGCGCGAGAAGACGCGACGACGCGTTTCGGTTGTCCCGATAGCTAAAGTGTTGAATTATCATCGCCGAGGGAGGAGGGAGATAGTTGAGCGAGGAGGTGATTTTTGTATAAATCCCGGCCACTCCGAGACTTCTTTATTAGCTACAATAAAGAATAGCCAGGCGATATTGCCTCACGTCATTGAGATTCATAAATTCTCCCGCGGTCCCTCTATATTAGAGCCCTAAATTCTCCAGAAGTTACTCTTCAACTTCGCGGTTATTCCGACAAGGAATATAGAATTCCCGCGAAACTTCTGATTAGCATAACACGCACAGGAAATATGCAGTTTCTTCTCCTTTCCTCTTTTTCGAGGTTTCTTTTCCCATTCGCGGGAAACCGCACGTGTGCCTCGTTCTCCGTTTCGTTTCGATACGAGAAATCGATGCGAGCAATTATGCGACAATTATCCGTCCGTGTGCGCGCAAGACCGAGAATGCGTTTCTCAGCGTCTTCCATCGGGCGTTACGTTGAACAATGGAATGTCGCGGGCACAAACGAGTCGGAGCAATTATCGCTTTGATTACCGGCGTAACGGTACCTTAACGCGAGCTGCGTTCAATCAATCAAGCGACCGCTCGAGTAATCCGCGCGCAACGCCAACGCGAAAGAAGGAGAGAGCGGCCGCTGGCCAGCTTTGTCACTTATTCGCAGCGCCAAGTAATTTATATCTTCCTCATCAGCGGCATTATCTCGGCCGGCGCTTCATAGCCGGCGATGCAATAAACTCTGCGGTGCATTTCCATACAGACGGCGGAGATTCGCGGCCGCCTCGTGTCCGGCTCGTTGGGAATCCTTTGCCCGTGCAGGTTTATCCGGCTGTTCATTGCGAACGTCAGGCAAGCCGAGCACCAGCGGATATTTACAGTCCGCAGTCCGCGCGTTGTTCCTGCTTTAATATCCTGTCATTGCTCCTGACAAACGCGAAAGGAGGTGCGGCAAGGCCAGCAGACGGATAAATGGTACTCGAGAGTTTTTTAGAATCCGCGATTTAAGGCCCACTCGGATGTTTATTTTCGTCCCGCCATCGTCGCGATTAACCGCGTTCTTGGCAACGCGCTAGGCAATTTTTCGGAATTACTCCTGAACGATGAGAAAACGTTATACGCGCCGTGTAACAATAGAATGTAATGAGCTTCGGGGAATTAGAGATTCTGCTCCCGTTGCTCCGTAAGTGCGCGATAAAACGCCGGCTATTCAAGATAATTCGCAATTAGTGAAGGAAACGGTAGTTCGCGGGGACGCTCGACGATTAAGTGAAATTAAGTGACGTCGCCGTGACGAGATACGACGCGACGCATGCAGTGCGCGAGATATCTCGAGATGACGAATAAACCAATCTCATGATACACCGCGTTATCAAGTCGAGCGATGATAACAGCGCCGTTGAGCGAGAAACAGACATCCTGACGGGTATCGTTCCAAACGAAGCTATCGATTTCTCGACTGGCGAGCATTTCGTAGACGTACGTAGGATAGGAAACGCAGACACAAAGAAGGAACCACGTGGAAGGACCTATCGCGCAAAAAGGTCGAAGGTCTTCCCTCAGAATGGAGATCGGGCCGCGATGTCTACCTTCTCTGCTCGCTTCCTCCCCCTCTCCCTCTCTCTCTCTCTCTCTCTCTCTCTCTCTCTCTCTCTTTCTCTCTCTTCTTCTTCTTCTTCTTCTTCTTCTTCTTCTTTTCGCCTGCTGGACACAAGCCCACCCTTTGAGAGTATCTCAAATGATCTCGAATATTACGGTGAAACTCTGCCGCCGTTGCAGCGGTTCTATTCGCATCCGTTTTGTCGCACGCTCTTCTTCTTGTTTTCCCATGCCTAGTAGCCCCGGAAAGGAGAAAACTTCTCGCGCGGGCGTTACCACTCCGGGGAGAATGGGGAAAATGCGGATGCTGTCCCGATATCGGAACCGGATCACGTATGTGTATGCAGCGATACGGATACCTTGCCGGCTACGATTTCATTTTCGCGCTGTCGTCGCGTAATGAATTTCTGACTTTTCCGATGGGGTGAATGATTGATCAGTAACTGGATTTCGCGTAAGTATAATGGATTATTAAAATTCGATCGCGGCGAGTGTAAACGTACCGGCGCATCCGCGCCGGTGACACATTAATTCCGTTCTATTCGGTTTCGCATTAAGCCTCTTTTGACACGGTTTAATGTTTTAATGGAACCCCGCCGTTCTTCTCTTAATACGATTTCGGACAAACAAAACGCGCGAGCGCGGTTCCTTGTAATAATCTAAAAACGGAAAGTCGAGTTACAAAGTTTCCGCACAGTGGAATCGATTATTTACAGGATCACATTTGACTAATGAAGCTCGCATCATCATTATTCTGGCTGAAGAATCGTAGGAAGAAAGAAAAAATCGCAACTCGATTCTAGCGCCTCGATCAACATCGCGATAACTCGCTGCTCTGGAAGATCAAGATGGCGCACGAAAACACGCGCGGCCCTTCTTATACTCTCTCTCTCTCTCTCTTCCTTTAAGCATCAGCCTGGCCGCTGGCTCGGACGATTATTGCAAATTCATCGCGTCTCTGTAGGTACCGATCATCACCAATAATCCCGTCATCCGCCGCGCTATAATTAAACCTCTTCTTACCATGGCCGATTGGCCACAGGCTTCGGGGAATGTATCATTAAATATTTATCAAAAACTGACCTCTCCCATTCGCCGTAATAAACGCGTGGCATCGCACTTTTCATGTAAGCCGTGTCATCCTCGATCGATTGACGCGGCTGTCGTAAAACACGCACTGCCGATCCGGCCGCACCGGTGATCACGTGGGAGTAAGAGAAGTAGACAAATTAATTTCTTGCTTTTGATTCTGAGCGCCAAGGATTTTATCGACTCGGAACTGCCGAGTTTCCACCGCGGTAAGTCATTCCTGATAAACAGCTCGAGGTCATCGACAATGACGAGGAGCATTTGATTGATTAGAGTCGTTCTTGTGCCTTGATAAATAATTCTTGAGCTTTGCTTTGAGAAATTAACTTGTACGCTTAATTATCCGCATGGGCGCTCGAGAGACGTGAGACTGTGTCGCAAAATATTGCAGGGATTCGCTCTTAGAGATCGATCGCGGTTTTCCTTTCTCTCATACATCTCTCTAAAATTAAAATCACAGATACGCGCCGAGAGGACACACGCGTGAAGGAGAGACCATTGAAATTCGCATTTTAGGAGGCTGAAGCACGAGAACATGCTTTTTCAATGCCGAAATGCGAGGGCACATTTTTGCGTTCGAAAGGAACGAAAACAAACTGATCGAAGGAGTATCTCGCGTCCCACTGTGCGGAAGGGGATGATGTACATACGTTGGGCGTCCGCGGGGGGTGACGGCGGCAGGTCGGTGCCAGGACGATGCTTTTGGAGAAAGACGAACGGGGTGGTAAAAGAGAAGAGAAGAGAGAGGATCCGGGGAGGGAAGGGAAGGATAGGGGGAGGCATTTCATGAGAAAAGCTGGGAGCTAGACCCGTCACGGATTTTCTTTATGGGGAGCTGCGGGGTTTCCGCGCACGGAGCATCATGGACGGAGGAGCGTCTTGTACGCACGCGAGGGCTCTGCAACGTGACGGTCCTCGTTCTCTAGCGAAGGGGTTGTAATATTTAGAACGCTGACTTTTTCGTGAATTTCTTTCGGCCAGACGCGATTCGCTTTTCGACCTTTCGCGGAATGTTTCCGGCTTTTAAGCTGGCACGTGTTCAAGAAGCGAATGTACGCTCGGCTTTTATGCATACGTTATGTGTAAGCGTGAGGGATGACGGGATATGAGATCTTTATAAATACGAGTAAATAGACGAAACGGTCCGTCGGTTGTGGAGGAACGTATCGCGACGCTGTCGTTGCTTCGGGAGACATTTGTGAAATTTCCTCGTTTGTTCGTCGCGCGTTGCGAGATCGCGCTTCAGGGGAATCGGGAACGTTTTGTTCCTTGGATGCGACGAGAGGAAGGTGAAAATGAAAAGGGAGGAAAAGGGGTCGACAGGTCGTTGCGCTTTTTACCATTTCCGTGGTTAAAAGGTACTGTATCGCGGTTGCACACGCCCAAAGCAACCTGCTAAGAGCCTTTCCATTCCAGTTGGCGGTACAACAGCGTGTTGCCGACTTAAAAGGTTTAAAGAGCATTGTTGCAATATATATATCGCACGATGAATGGTGATAACGGACCGGTCCATTGTCCTTGAAAGGTACTCGACACGTTGCGCGAATTCTTCCTGACTTATTGGTCTGCATGGCTGCGTCTGAGTGTATGACTTTAGCGGAAAATAAAGTCCCCAGAAAGAGCACTCGTTGCCCTTAAAACAGTGCAATAACAGGAAGGGAGTAAATTTGAAGGAACATTACAACGCATCGGAAATTCCTCTCTGATAAACCTGACGTAACTCGCATTCAACGTAAAGCGCTCTTTTATTGGAAACAGCGTTCTCTACGACGAACAAATAAATATAGCAGTTGGAGCTGCGGTTAAGCGGGAGCTAACAAAGTAATGAAAAGGGATTAAATCGGAAAAGTGACTCGAACAGAATATCAGTGATCTCCTGGCGACATCAGCAGCTGCCTCACCCGTCGCGATATTAGCAATCTCAGCAAATCGGCAAGCGGCATGAGAATTTATCCCTGTATCGCGTAGAGATAACGCCGAACATGTCCTTTCCATATATTCCTTTCGGTCCAGATCGTCTTATCGAAGCGTAGACCGCGTAAAGTGCTACCTGCAGACCGAATGGCCGTACGTCTCTTCGATGAGATCAGATATTCGCCAAGTTCGAGCGGAAATGGCTGGCTGCGAAGGAAGACGTCCAACCGCGGCCGCAGCCATGGAGACAAGTTTGCGCATTCAAATCTCGGCTGTGATACAGCGCGAGAGTCTGCATGATGCAGTTCGCAGATTCGGTATCGCCTTCTTGCCGTTGCATTGCCAGCCATCGCGGCAACGATTGTCGCGATTGTGTGATGTTCTCCGAAACGAGAGCGCGAGCTGGATCGTCCGCGGCGACGATAACAATTAAAACTCTCGAGACTTTACTTCGATCAGTCGCGACCGTCAGCGACCGTCATAAACTTATCGTGGATAGACACGAAGGGAATTAGCGGGGATCCTTTCCGCTGAAGAGGATTTACCGAATGAAAATTCAGCACACAATGTCGGACCGCCACAATTCGCTGGACGAAACAGATTGCGATCGCAAATCGTTCGACCTAAGGAAATTAGAACGCTCGTCGACATGCCGGACGAGCTTTTATTTCGGCAACGGTCCAACGGGAGATAAAGATACTGGTCAATATCAGTATAGTGACCTCATTGACGTCGTCGTAAAGTTCGCGGGCAGAACGGCTAACGATCGTTTTCGAGGATCCTATTTCCGCCGATAGAACAAGAGGGAACAAGGTGTCCTTTATCTCTTCGATATTCCCCGGAGAGAAAAAGAGAGAGAAGCAGAAGAGGAAGGAAGGCAGAGGAAGGCAGTTCCCCGTCTAACCAATCTTTCTCCACTATTACAGATTCTTCCGGTCGTTCATGGACTTAAGCCTCAGTTCCCCAACGAGATATTGGACAGCCTTACTTGCTCGCATTGTCGCTGCTATCATTTTGCATCATTTTGCAGGCGATCGGCAATCCTGGTTTCATACAAGATTGCTCCCGATAACGGTCGAAAATCTGTTGGTCGATAGTCGCGCAACGTAGCGGCAGATCGGGAAATTCGTCGGGGAGATTCAGCGGCGGTCCACGATTGTGATCTCGCCGGCTCTCTCGTAATCGTGCCGATTGCAAATGCCCGATTCGGATTCAGCGCGGGCGCCGGTTTCGCGTCCGAGAAAGCGATTCCTAAAACCCGACGAAGCAGTCGAGTCGGTGCCGCGGCACGTTTCTCCGGCCTGCTAAATGATGCAAATACTAATAACGGTGCGGAGTGGAACGTCGGATAATTGAAATGTAAACATCATGCTGCGATCCATCGTAGCATCCCTCTCTTTCTCACTCTGTCTCTCTCTCTCGTCCCGTTTGGCGGGAGATGAGTTTGCGGGCTCAGTCTCGTCGTTGCAAACGTCGGGACCAAAAGGCCGAGAAGGAGATAATGCCGGCGAGAGACCGACTACCGCGGACCAAGAATCGCACGGGACATGCTGATGTAACACGCGCATACGCGTTTCCGCCTGCGACATGCTAAAGAGAGAGAGAGAGAGAGATGCATATACATCTTGACGCGTCGGGACTGACAAGCGGAACGATTAATCTCGAGAGCTCGCAGCGTGGCTTAACTATGCTCGCGCTATTATTTCATAATCATGAGGACCATTATTCGGTGGGACCACGCTTAATAGACGGTCAAGTCTTCCAACGTGGCAATCATTCTTTCATATCCGATGATAGAGGAGAGACGAGCGAGTCGCACGATGATGATTCTCGAATATCAAATCAATCGAGTGTGGAAATTGATTTTATTCATCTTGAGCATTCCGCTCAAGATAATCCCCGTGAGACACAAATGTCGGACATGTCGTAATACTGAGAACTCGAGAAACGTCAGGGGCGCCCGGTCGCTCGTACATGATAATAATAAACGCGATAGGGCCGTAGTTGCGAGGCTACCAGACAGTTATTGGCCACTTGGGTTTACGAACTTCTAATTAGGATAATGGCAGTGTTTATGTCGTTGCCAACGATCGGGACCGAGGAATCGTTAGCGCGTCTCAGCGTGCAAACCCCCGATAGCGCAACGGTTTCGACCAAGCCCCGGTAATTAGCCGCCCTCCGTAAAACTTCGAACCCCTGCTCGCACTCCCTCCCCGTCTCCCTCCCTCGGATTCCCTCGGATTGTAACCCGTTTGTAACCCGCGCGCGCGCGCCGGTGGAGACTATGCAAATCAGATATGAAGAATACAGAAACGCTACGACAACCGCGCGGGGTAACCGCTAATTACGCGGTTACCGCGGGACAAAGCGGCCGAAACGCCGTAACGCGGTAGAAGAGATTGATTCGAAGCAGACGGAGCCGAGCAGACGGCACCGCGCATGATCCCCCGCGCCCTCTACTCTCGTGGAGGTCTCTATGGGGTGGCTGCGGCCCACGTGGCGCAACACGGTGCTGTCAGTCGCGTCCGACGAGCCGAGCGCGCGTCGCGTCTCGCGGTGGGCCGGTTTCGTTCTCCCGTGATCGTTCTTCTCGAATAAGGGCGACGATGGTGCCGTGCCCCGACATCCGTCAGCGCGGACCAACGTGCCCCGCTCGCTAGTGGAATAGTGCCCAGACTCGGCAGAGGTAACGCTTCCATCTCGATCGTTTAGCGTTCCCGGATAGCGGAAGTGGCATAAATTCACAATCGATGGGATCCGAGCATTTGCAAACATATGGGCGATTTCCTGTTTCCTTCTTTTTAGTACGTTGTCACTAGTCGCAGTTTGCGTCGGCCTGCTGTCTGAAAATCGTGTCTCTGCACGACGAGCGTGCCTCTCCTGCCTCTTCGAATTTCGGAGCTGCTATATTCACGTTGTTACTTTGTCGAGCCCGATCGATAACGATTCAAAATAGAACGGATCGAAGCTTTTCTATTTCTGTCGGCCACTCCGCGCTGGATTTAGTCGCTCGCGACGGCTATTAGCCCTTCTATTTTACTGTTTCCGAGTTTTTAATAAGCAGGGTTTGTATAAAACCACATCACCGTGAAATTCTTGTGTGCGTCCGTACTTTCCATGCGTCTAATATCCGTCCTCGAGCGGACGAGATACATGGGAGGGATGTAATTGCAGAACCGTCGTGAAACTAGGCGGGGAACGCGTTACGCGTTCTTTCTCCATTAATAACCATCTCTTCTCGTTTTCTCATTTGGCAGCGAAAAATACAAGGAAATTGTCACAGGGAGGGAATTGCGATTCGGCAGGAAAGCTCGTCGTAATTCGCAGGGCGGAGCGTAATCGCGCGGTACGTTTAACGTGAGTCAACGCTGCGGAAGCAGCGCCGATCTCTCAACGCGCAATTGAAAAGTCCGACCGTAATGAGCGGAATTAGCGTTAACGAGTAGCTGCGCCTTTGCTGTCAGAAGTGCGTCGTGCATTCGAAAGGAGACGCGGATGCATCGTGCGTGAGAACCGAAAACGAAACCAATCAATCCGGGCCCGAACTGCTGTCTGGAATTCAGGAATAGAAAAAAGAAAATAGAGGGAAAGAGGAAGAGAAAGAGAGAGAGAGAGAGAAAGGGAGAGAGAGAAGAGCATCGCACCGATGAAAGCGGAAGCAGAAGACAAGAGGAGGCTCAAAGGAGGAGAACGCATTCTCGAACGCGCGCTCGTTTACGCAAAGTATAAATTACCGTCACGCTCCCGTTGCGTCAATAACCAATCTCTGCTTTTTCTCCTCTTCGCCGTCAATTCCTTTCCGTGTGTCGCGACATAATGAGCGCGATTTCGCTCTGGCCGGGAAAGAATTAATTAGTTTTGACTAACGCAATAAAAAGTAAGAGAGATCCGCGCGCGGTCGTTTCGCCATTCGTTCGCCATGAATTCGGTCGTGCCGCAAAGCGAGAGGGCAGATAACGGGATGTGATGAAAATTAATTTCCCGTCTGCAAACACCCGTCTCGCCGCTGCCGGCGAATTGTGCGTAAACTTTTTTCGAAATGTACATTAACAACGTTGAAGCGGCTGAGAGAGATCGTCGTCGTCGGAGATTCGTTGTAAAAGTTTGTGTACCGATTTCTTCGTTGATCCAATACACGCTTGTAGCGCAAATAACAGCAACGCTACGGGGACGCATCATGGGAGAAAGCGTTCGATTCGCTGTAACGTAAATTAAACAGTTAACAGTAAATTCGAGATACGTTGGATTTAAGCTCCGGCGATCCGTCGAAAGTCCATTTACGTGCATCCCTCTAATCGCAAAGTTTCGTAACGCATCGTTCTGCTCGATCCGATGCTTTGGACATTGTTAATGTCATGTATTTTTTTATAAAGCCATCCGTGCATCATATACGATGATTTATATTCATCGCGCATAATGAAGATTAATCGATCGACTTTGTTTGTGACGAAATTATTTCCGCAATTATTTTCGCGAGATAATATCAACTGATGAAATTTACATTATATCGGCATCATGGAATACTTCGTTACTTAAAGAGGCTTCGGTGATGTTCAGCCATAGCACGCAGTAACGCATCACCATCGTATCACCGTTATATTAATTTAATTTTGCTCGTATGAAATGAGTTGTGCGGGGGAGCGACTGCTCATAATTAATGGATCTTGCAACAATTAGCGAAATTAACTATTAAACATTGGATTTTCTCACTGGCAAACAGAAACATTAAACAGATTTTCATATTATATCGCATATCGAAATCGGGGAAAGAAAAAGTGACGTTATTCTTGCCACAAAATAATTAAATCGTTAAAATAATTAAACAGAGTATGCGCATGTCTCGCACAAACGTATAGAAATATTATTCGTATTATTTATGTATTATTTATGTCACACACACACACACACACACACACACACACACACATAACATAATGTATAACATTCTCTTTGATATCATTGATATCATTCGCCATGGCGGCACTTCTCAAATTAACAAATAACGCGCAGAGCAACATTATCTGTAAGAGGATCAAGGATGAAGATGTTTATGCGAGAGAACTCCGGCTTTAAAGCTACTTGCTTATGATGCCACGAAATATCGTTTGATCGTAAATCTTTCTCACGGCCACGCGCCTGTTCAATTAATCCGTAAAACGAGCATCGTTCAAAGAAATTTATACGAAAGTTAGACGCCAGAAGCGAAAGCTACTAAAGGCCAATCTAAATAGGAATCGAGCTCTAGAAAAAGCGCACGCGGCCAATCGGCGATAAATATACCCGTTTTTTATATCGCGGACTTTGATATCGATATTCGCGATATTAACCGATGCTTCAGTTAGAACGCAGAGCGATCTGATTATCGCCAATGCGAGTCGCGATCCGCGATGTCGCCGCGTAAAGCCGGAATTACGGGCGCCGCTGCCAATTTTGCGCCGTCTTTTTTGAGAATGACGGGGAAAAAAACTTTTTTCTCCTCCCCCTCCCTCCCCCTAACACGCGGCCCTTTGTGCACTTGCTCTTCCGTTCGAGCGGGTTGCACTGATTGGTTTCGCGACCACCGGCCTGTGAAACAAATATATCGCGTGGTAGTTAGAAAAAAACGGAAAAGAAAGGAAAAAAAAAATATATATATATATATATATATAACAACAACGAGAGAGCGGCAAGAGCACTTTGTCGAAACTATAAACAACCCGCTTCGAACTTCCGGTCGCGGCTGCGGTAGATTCAATTTTACGATCGCATGGCTGATCACATCGCACTCGCGGAAGGGAATCGATCGATCGATGGCGCGAGATGTTCGCGTTTCCTCGCGTGCATTCTTCCAAAGCGTGTTCGGTGTTCTGAGGTAGCAAAGATTATCCGCACACAGATTATCCTCGCGAATACGTCTAATACGCATTAAAATAGCGCGATTCGTTGCATTTGACGGATCAACTTCGCGTACGCGGAAAATCGGCGATCCGCTCGAGCCGGCATAAACACGGCGCATAAATATGCCACGTGCATTTTACGCGTTTTCGAAATCGAGCGCAAAAGGGTCACGAAGCAGGAAGAAGGGGGAGCGAGCTTAAGCAACGCGCTTCTGGTTTTGATAGGCCGTCTGTACGTGACGTTTCGATAAACAGTCACGGCTTATATAGGTTCGCCGCTCCGCGCGCGCGGATCACGAAGCGAAAACCGTCGGTTCACGTGACGAGTCGGACGCGCTTTGCTACACAGCGATTTCATTATGTACCGCGGCGGATTTAGAACAAAACGATTTCATTAATTCAACGAACCGCGCATTCACCAATCGAGGCCGCATGTGCGCACATACGCGTCCTCCCGCATGTCATATTGGATTTTAACTCCGGCGCTCTCTCTCTCTCTCTCTCTCTCTCTCTCTCTCTCTCTCTCTCTCTCTCAGCTTAGCTTGGATCAATTACCAGCCTGAAAGAAGACAGCGAAAGCTGCCTAAATAAATATGATCCCTTATCCCTCTCCCTTCTCCTCTCTGTCCCGGCGGAGACGAAATTTCCGAATCGGCGTGACGGATGCTGAATTCCGCGGCGGCGCGCGCGTGTTAATTACTAACGTGTTCCAATCGACGTTTCCATCAGACGGCGCGACCCAGGCAGTGCCTGGGAGCGACGCATCGATGAAAAACGGCGGGTTGATTGACGGAGCGCATTAACGCGAATTAACGGGCCACGATGACAATCCACGATGGACATCGGAGTCGCGCGATACATAGGGAATTTTAATTGCACCCTCGCAAGAGTGGCGAATCGAGCGCAGTTTGATCCACGAGCACGTTTTGGTGTCCGCTCGCGAAACGTTCGAATGCAAATCGAGATCGCGACGTGCGCGCAGGGAAGATGAAGAAGATAAATTAAAATCGAGGCAAGCTGGGAGCGCGTCTCTCCGCTTCGCTTGATAATGCGCCGTCCTACGAGCCACAGGTGTAATCTCCGAAGAGGCTCCAAGAAAGAGGAAACGGAAAAGGAATCCCTTCGAAGGAGCATACGGGAAACGGAGCTATCTCCGAAGACGACACAACGACAACGGCTAGGACGATAAAGGGTAGGCCAATCTAATCTGGCCACGAGCAAGGAGAAGATACCGGCCACCCTAAACTCTGTCCCTCATTCGAGTCGATCACTCACTCGATCATCCCTCTCCGACTCATCATTCCTCTTAGCCCGCTACGCATGGAGATCGGCCATCACGCCGGTTCCCGCCGCAGTTCATCCCCTCGTCCATCCTCCCTCGTAAAAAGTTTCTCTTCTTGATTAACACCGCGGCCCGGTTTAATACACGAGAGCTTCGACAGGAACAGGCCGTTGGTCGGATGAAGACGGGACACCCAACGGAGCACCCTGCTCCCCAATGATCACTCTGATCTCGCTTTCGGATCGATGCGGGGATGATACGCGTTATCTTTGATCCTCCCAGAGCTCGGTCGTCGCGCGGACACGCGGAGATCACGCCAGAGCTCTCATGAACGAAATAATCGAAATTTCCGCCGACAGCCGTCATCATACGGAAGGTGCTCTCTTCTGGATGACTCCGACGCGGATCTTTCCATGCGTTTCGTCCGCGCGGATCATCCCTTCCGCCCGATCAGGCGAGCCTCCTCAAATATTTGATTCGCCGAGCAATAAACTATGAATCACGGAACGGTCTCGCGCTATTAGACGCCAGGTTCCTGAGGGACGAGATCGCGAAATAGAGTGGCCCAGGGGAGCACTCGTGCCGGCTAAATGGAGAACATCCTGCAGATTATCGAAGATATACGGGTCCTATAATGTTCTACTTAGTCAACGGCGTAATCAAGCGAGAATTCTGATTCGGATCGCGATTTATAGCGGCGATTAATAAACTCGCCGTTTATCGCGAGTTGTGATAAATCGCCGTTGTTGGCCGCTATCGACTTTGTTGTTCTTGCCGGGTTACCGAGCGCGAATACAAATATGCGTTATGCACCGGATGAAAGAGCGCGAATCGGCCTGGACATTGTTCAACGTTTTATCTGGCAGGCTTTCACCTGGAAATAATCAACTGAAAACCCATCTCTAACGCTAATACCGATCCGTAATGCACTCCGTAATGGTTCACGTCGTGTTTACTCGTCTGCTCGGATCATTTGTTTTCCCATCGCCGCAGATCGAAGGTGACGAGCGCGTTAATGGTAGCTTCCGATTATCATCGCGTTGAATCTCTTCCCCGTTTAACCGGGACGATCGGTGTTTTATGGTCACTACTCGGCGGGCCCGAGCGTGGCTCCATAAATCACGCCTGCTTGACGAAATTCCATCCCGCGATGGGGGAGGGGGGAGGGGGAGGGGAGGGGGAGGGAGAAAGGCAAGAGCTCGTGGGATTTTAACGTTATCGCCGGGGGGGAGGGCGGGAAGGAGGGGTGACAAATAGCACGCGTGCCGCGTCGCCGGTCCGTCCCGGAAACGAGGGCGTTGTCTCATTGTGAAAGAGGAAAAAAGGGAAACAAAAAAAGGAAAGCGAAGAGGAACGAAGATGGGTGGATCGACACTCTAGGTGAGGTTATTTTCCGGCCGCCGTGGATGGAGGCCACCGGATCGTGCGGCGTTATCGTCGCTGAAAGCGGATCGCTCCTGCGATCCTCGATGAGACGGGGATCATAAATCCAAGGGCGGGTCATCACCCGCACGACGGAGTTTTCGCGAAGATAATCGAGCTCCCCCCCCCCCCCCCCCCCCCGCCGATGAGTCCCCGGGCGACGTTAACGACGATACCGCTAATTGCTGGGGAGGGGCGATACGGAGATTAATGATCGCGCGAGCATCTGTTGTCATCGCGAATCATCGAGCGTCAGTCGAGCTGTTGTCAGTCATCGAGTCGTTGAGCCGTCATCGAGAGATTGAACGCGCGCTTTGCAGCGCGACCAGTTGCAGAGAGACCAGACGAGGCAGCTTCGTCGGGTCTTGGAGTCCCATCTGTTTGGGACTTGCGTTTACTCGACTCGCGAGTAATTCTTGCGTAACGAGAAACAACGGACCCGCTTGGAGACGCGTCCGCTGGATGGAACGGCTGAAAGTATGCATACTTCATAGGAAGACGCATAAAGGCGGATCACGCGCGAGAAGGAGGACTGCGGACCATCCGGATTTCGTAGTCGCTGACAAATTGCCGCAAAGAGCATGTTCTTCGTCATTCGCGGCCCGAACGACTGCGAACGAATCATAAATCAAGGGACGCGCTCGGGGTTTCCCCCGATTTTCCAGGGAATTCCTTCCGCTGTTTCGCGTAACGCGCCTGTTAACGCGTAACTAGTCTTGGGGAAGTTTTAATAGCCGCTGGCGTTACACGAGCAACACCCGCCGAATGTCTCGCATATGAGCGAATGCGCGCGCCGCGCATAGCACGTTTCATAGAGATTAACGGCACTTCGTAGCTGATGATTTGTTCCTTTGAATGCGCGGCCACCTGTGCTCTGCTTCGAAATAACGGCCGATACGCCGCTTTTCACGTCGAAGCGTCGTGCTCGAGATAGTTAACACCGTTTAGCTTCGCAGCAAGTTCGCAGCGGCCAGGTTGCAGCCGATGAATGCGTCCGATTAAACGCCGACCGCCTGCAACTCGTCGCGTCATTATTTTTGCCGCAATGCCGTAAAGAGAGGTAAAACGTTTCGCCATAACCGCGAGACGCTTTACCGACTCGTTTTCTCTCGCGATGCAGCCTTCGCGGATTTCACGCGAGCGCGTTCCGGGTTAAATATTCCGGAGAACCTTCGGTTCTTCTTGAAACGGCCGTTACCGCGACGACGTCGTCCTCTCGACGTCGGTTCATCCTTTTTATCTTAATTCCCGCGGAATTCCCGAAGCTCCGGCGAAGGGTGAAGCGTATTAAAAGAGCGAATCTCCGCCTGTTAATTGACTATAAACGTTCGCTATTGTTTCCCCGGAAATTCGCCCGTGAACAGGAATTCAATGTATCCCCAAGCCGGGACCCAATGAAAAGCGGAAAGAATGGGAGGGATGAGATAAAAACCGTACTCCCTTCGAGCGCTTCGCCTCTTCCTCCCCCATCTCGCCGTTCCCCGTTCCCGTCTGCCGTCTGTCTCTCTTTCCCCCYCCCCCCTCCTCTCTCTCTCTCTCTCTGTATTTTCTAACGAGCACGGGATAGCCGCCGATGGCAAAGAGCGGCTGTTTGCAGGGTCAGCTTATTTCTTCGGCTTCCTATTATGAATATTCGCGTGTTCCATCAGCGCCGTGCATTCCCTCCCCTCACTCTGCTGCCCTGCTTCCCTCCGTTGTTCGACGAACGTCGTCGGTCCTGCCGAGTGTTTCTCTTCGTCCGCGCGTCGTGCCGCTCCTCGTCGGCGGAGAGTTAAAGCATATTAGACCAGCTCTCGACTCCGGTTCCATTGCAAATGGGGGAGAATTCGTCGTGCCCTCCCGGCCACTGTGGAGGGCGCTGGTCAGCCCTCGAGAAGCTCCTCGAACCTCCTCGCCTTTCCTCGAATATCAACCGGTATTACCCTTCGGAGGGTAAGGATTCGGCGTGCCCTTCCCGATTCGACCGGCTGCCCACGTCCCTCTCGTACACGCGGGAAACGCGGCATTTTGGCTTCCCCCCCCCCCGACCTGTCCCCCGCCCACGCCCGTCTCTCTTCGATGATCGAACGTCGACGCTCGGAATCAGCGTCCGGAGTCTCGCGGAAGCGAAACCGATTACTTGTGCCGGGAAGACGAGCGCGACTACCAGGGATACGCGCATTTCCGTAATCCATATTTATGAAGGGGGAGAGCACCATCGCGCGCGCGGGATAAAGATTAATGGGCGGGAGGGATTAATGCGCGCGCGCGCGCGCGCGCGATCCGAAGTCTCGCGTCTGAGTTAACGACGTCGTAAATAATAACATCAACGCGACATCCCCGATAACGGGAACGCGATCGACCGATCGACCATTTTGCCCTTTTCTCGTTTTCCCGTCCCCGGCTACCCCCTTCCCCCGCTCTCCTTCCACCCATGCGCCGCCGCCCCCCGCCCCCTCCCCCTCCCCCGCCCTTCCGGCGGGCCGCCCTCGCCGTAACAACGCTCCTCGTACTGTCCTTCGTGTTGCTGCAAATGAAATTGCATTCATTATGTCAATTGCTCTGTCATCCGATGAAGAGCTTGCGCGTCGAGCTCCCGCCACCCCTCTTCCGGCTTCGTCGCGCTGGAGAAAAACACGTCGCTTAATTGCGAGCGCGCACGTCTGCGCGACTCGTGTCACATTCTTCGGAACGTTGCGAAACGGACTGCAGATGCGGAAGAAACACGTTTCACTTTTCGATCGAGAGATAGCACGCGCGCGGTTATCAGTTACGTTATCAGTCAGGAACGAAAGGCGACAAAATGCGGAAGTTGATCGGGACGGTCCATCCCATCTATGAAGTTCTTTTTGCCTGATCAAGCCCCAGTGGTGGATCAGCCAAAGTCTGAAATTCAGCGCTCGATGACGGCGCGCGAATGATTGATGCTTGAGATGCTTGGAGACGTCTTTGTCAGCGCGATGGATCCATGATGAGGAGACTAGTCCGCGAGCGAGATCCGCGCCGGGATACACGTTACTTCTCGGAAACAAAGCACCGCCCACGCCCAGACAGATTACATTGACGACGGATTGGAACTGTACGATCCGCTAAAAAGAGCTCCCGCCCGGCTCCTGTGTAAAGAGCCACAATCCGTCTGCTGCGATTACTTTGAAGTCATATCGAAAGTCTGCTCTCCAACTCGCGTTGGCCTCGATGAATGACGACGATCGATTGTTCTCGAGGAGAACACCTGGAATTGGCGAGGTAGTCTCCGTTCGATTTAATTCGATGCAATCGAGATGGACGGTCTTGATGAGCAGCGAATCAAATTTTGCTCATTTGCGGTATCGACTTTTGTCTCGAACGAGGCAAGGCGGAGGATAAACGCAAAAATGCCAACGTCGCGATTGCCCTCGGGATACGTCACGGAGAGAGAGCGAAGATGTCGGCGGCGGGATGGGAACTTGCCCAGGTTTCCTGGACAATCAGAAACGCGCGAGAGGAGACGGGAAGAGAGATAAGCACGCAACGAGAAGCGGAGGAGCTCAGACGCGGACTCGATTCCTTTAATATCGAGACGGCGTAAGACGCGCCGAGCCGGGTGAGTCTCCTCTTGACGTCCCCCTTCTCGTTATTCCATGCCTCTGTCTTTGCTTAGGATTCTCCTCGCGATTCTTGTTAGCCACTGCCGTCGAGAGGAGAAAATTTCGTTCCCGATCGCGCTAACCGACAGATTCCCGATTCGTTTTATTTTCATTCATCGCAACGCGCTCGTGTGTTCTCATCGCCGCAATTCGTGCATGTCGAGTAACTCGGGATTGCACGATACGATCAAGAGAGATTCCTCGTTCTTTTTCTTCATCGAACAAGACATCGTCGTCCCGTGATCGCTGACGTTTCTCTCGTCATCGTTATCGCGCACTTACGTCGCTGTAATTAGCATGCCGGGATCACGCCGATTGCAGGCGCGCGATAAAGATAATCGAACGGCGGTCTGCAAATTACTTTCCGCGTCCGGAAGCGATCCTCGATAATTGAATAATGTCCGACGTAATTCGATTGCTTCGGAGATAACCGAGAGTCGGGAAGGGAAGGGAGGCGACGCGGAAACGGAATGAAAGCGGAATTCTAGTGGATAATGAAGTGACAAGGGGAAGATTATTGGACGACGTTGTAATCAGGAACACGGCCGGTCCGTGCTTACCCATGATTATCGTTTTCTGCAGCTATATCCGTCGACCGATCGAAAGCAGTCGCCGTTCGAGCGGCGGATATAACGCGAGATGATGGAACGGACGCTCGTGAAGGACACGAAAGGGCCAAAGATCCGAGCAAGACACCTGAGGGACGCATCTGGAAAGTTTCAGCAATCTTCGTCGCGCGCCACCGTGTTCTCCAGCCGATGAACAAATTTCGCATGCCCTGCAACGTGTCGCTCGCTCGTCCGTACGGACGCAGCCACCCTGTCGGCGAATGTATGGCGATGGGTGGTTGCTCCCGAGATCTTGGCGGGACCGGAAGCTAGTCTCTCTCGGCGTGGTCTTCCACCACGCCTTTTCCGCGTATCCGCAACCGCGTCTGGCAGCTCCCTCGAAGCGACCGTAAGTTCGCGCGATGCGGCTTGCTCCAACTTCCGCGGCTTTCGTTTCCGACGAGGGAGCGATAATGCGTCAACGTCAACTCTCGCGAGTCCCGCGTCCACGAGCGCACGTATTTACGTGAGATATTAAGCAATAAGCACGACCGCGGTGAGATTGCACGGAGGGATTGGGACCCTTCCCTCCCTGCCACACCGATTTGCCTGGAGAACGTTAACGTGGACGTCTTGCCGAGATGCCTTTCCTGAAAATGAAGACTCCTCAGAGTAGGATTCCATTCCTCTCGCGCTTAAGAGCGATTCATTCCTGGAAACTTGTTCGTTAAGATAAAACAGACGATTCGCTAATCCAGCGAACGCGACCCCGCGGTGCTCGATGATTACTGATCCGACACGCATATTTCCTCTCGTTCGACATTTCGACGACTCCTGTCGCAAGAAAGCAAGAAATGAGAAGGCGTGTTGCGGGGAGGAGGGAAACTGTGACGTATCGTATTCGTCTCGTCGTGACGTCGGATATTCCTTGATGACGACAGAGGATAGACAGAGGATAGAGAACGAGATAGAGATAGAGACGCAAGAAGTGTGCTAACGGAAAAACCCTCGCACCATGAATGCTACATCTGTGCTCTCCTGATGGGTATCGAATGGGGAGACGAACGCATAAGCGGAATCGTTCCGAACGAATCGAGTGCTTCTGCAGAGATTCGACGGATGATGCAGATATTCGAGCACATCTCGATTTCAGATGGATCATTCCGAGCCTAATTAACTGCGAGATACAACTTCGTCCTCGCTGCGACGTATACTAATGATGCTTATTAGATATATCATAAATAACGATTAAAAAGACACGCGAGATCTGCAGAAAATGAAAGCAAGCGGAAACGGGGGCATTCCGTCAGGCGATAAAACGCATCGATCGAATATGTTTGAAAAAGGGGAAACGGCGCGAGGAACCACTCGCAAACATCCGCGACCTGCCCGGCGGCGGGGAGAGGGGGGGGGAGGGGAGGGAGACGGGGTACGTAAGAAACAGTTAACGAGAAAGAGGCTTTGCCCATTACAGGATATCCTTATCGTAAGGAAGCATAATTATCGTTGTCTCTTGAGGAACGAGGGCTCTTGGACTGCTTGCAGCTGCGCGAAGCATATTAAATTAGGCCTTCGTCGCCGCTTTGTCAAAGCGTCGTATTGAAGTCTCATTATCTCGCAGCAACAAACAAGAATAAGAAAATGTCAAAGATATATATATATATATATGTATGTATGTATATATATATATGCATGTCTGGAGCTACATTGTTAATTAATAATTACCGAAGTCTACCCGTGCAGTTTCTCTCGTCTACAAGCTTCCGCTTCGTCGGGAGCATTCCGCATAATTATAAAAATTGCGGGACTTATCGAATCCGTTGGTGAACATCACGGATTGCGATGGCGGAGGGAGGGCGAGATCGCGTCGTCGTCCTTTATCGAACACTCCCGTGCGTTACCGTGATTACCAGCAATGTCCCCCTCTGCAGCCCCGGCAACCTTGGCTTCTCAAGACAATGAACCGTGTCTCCGAGCAGGAGCAGGGAACATTCTTGCGCCGAGTCTGCCTGCGCCATTCGAATCGCGTCGTGTAGCTTGCCAACTTTTCAATTTCCAAATTGGACGACCACTTCAAAGTTGCGGCAGGCTGGATCTTCCCAATGGAGAATCCGAATGAAGACGCTGCGGCCGTAGCCCCTTTCTAAGAACGCGTGCTAAACCATAAACGTCTGCTTCATCGTTTGCCCCACTTTGCGTCCCGACAAGAATGACGTATCAGAACGCGAACAGGCTTCCGGCCCGTAATCGTAATTCGACGTGAATACCGTCATTCGGGCTAGCAAGGCGCGCATTTTAGCTGAAACTCTTGTCGCGAATATAAATATTCTCCTGCGGGCTAAATCCGCACGGGAAGCTCCGAATTTAGATCTTCGCGAAACGAACGCGGCCGAAGTAGGATCAGCGCTCGGCAGCTACATATGCATTACTTCTGATCTGTTTGTTTCAGTACAGCGATCGATTCACGCCCGTTCTCCTGATAGTCTCGCTCGCGGGGATTAAAGTATGCAGTCCAAATGGAAAAGTGAGTACTAGACACGCACACGTAGTTACTCTCGCCGACGAAAGAATGCCTCGTGTTTGCATGCGGTCGTCCTTAGAGGAAAGAAAAAAAAAAAAAAAGAAAGGAAAAAGAAGACGCCGCCGGCGGCGTCTTCCAAAGGAGCTTCATCCCTTGGAGTTCCGCGCGACAAAGTTCGCCCTTCTTGCGCGACTGCGCTACCGTGCCACGTTATCTTCGCCCACGCGAAAGAGTAAAATTCTTTCTCTCTCTTTCTAGTCCTCGCGATCATTACATGTGCGTTACCTTGCAAAACACTACGCACGCGTTATCCTTGTCTTCATGAGCCTCGAGCTGCGATGGTTATTACGAAGAAGTACATGATCGACCGGAGCGGATGAAAGGGAAATCGCTCGCGTGTGCTTGCATCATGCGCGGTTGAGAAACATAAGGAAACCTTCGTCGGAGTCCTCGTTAAAAGGAGTTAAAAGAGCGAGCGACAAGGAGAGAAGGAGGGACTCGCAGGGGATAGAAAGGGAAACGGAACCCGAGCCGCAGTGCGAGAAGACTAATTTTCCGCCTTCTTGAGCGCCGAGTTTGATAATTCTCGCGATACTTTGTTCACGTCTTGCCTTTCAAAGCGACCTTGACGCCAATTTTTTAACACTGAGATCAACCTCGCGTTCCTTCGGACGAATCGCTCACGCTGAAATTTTCGTGCGAAATTACCAGCGATCGAGATAGTCGAATAATTCGATCGAGGCTGAGGCGCGGATCATGAAGCTGCTACAATCATGCGAAATTCACTCCAATCATTCGTCCTGATCATCTTCAAGCCACCTGAGTAACGACGAGTAACGACGACACGACGAATCGCTTCGTATGAAAATGTCTAAAATAGCGCCGTCTCGTTTTAATTCGAGGATTAACTCGAGAGAACATCTGGATGTCCTTCGCGAATTCGGCTGGGCATAAAACGTCGCGTCGCGAAGGGGAAGAGAAAGGAACGGGAGTAATCCCGTCGCTGTTCGTCTTTTATTATTTTTCGGGCTTTAATTGGGGGCGCGTAATCCTTATCGCGTCCCTGCCAGTAATATTTCCAAGTTGGCTCGGCGCGCGTCATCCACCCTCGATGCGCCGTATTCGCCAACTGTACAGGACATATCGATCCCTCGAATTAGTGTTTTATTTCGAGAACTCCTCCTAAGCTCCCGCTTTAATTTTCTACCTGAAAAAGTCCTTACCTCCCCCCCAAGCTCGATCTTCGGTAAGCGCCTCTTAAAGAATCCCCTCGCGGGACGCTTATCGTGGATGAGAATGAGATAAGAAACGAAGCGCCGTTCTCGTTTCTTCCAAACTTCGCCATTACAGTTTCCGTGTCGCTCCTTACGCCGGAATTATCTGCAATCTAGCCTAGCCGAAACCTTTAATCGTGCGAACTCACAAGGTCGTGTCACCGGTCGTGCACGAATCGAACTTTCCGATCACGATCTCGAATATGTTTACAACGACAGCCGCGGATTCGAGAGTTCACGTTCGCTACGTGTCTAGCAATGATAAAGCGTAATTCTCGTAATACTCGGCAGACGAGTAATCGCCGATTTTCATGTTACGAGCCGTAACATGGGGAAACTTGCCGCCGGTCATGCACGCTGCACGGGATGATCGAAATCAGCGGAGAATTTGGAAGGTTTTTAAATCGTACGCGATATCGAAGCTCGCCGGTCCGCTCGCGATCGATAAAGGCGCTGATTAAAGTGCTCGAACCTCCAATTGTCGTTTCCCGATCACCGAATTTGTTTATCGTACCGTGCCGACGTATCTCTTCACGCTGTCCAGCTCTCGTTGCGCTCTCGATCGCGATCATCCGAAAATCATCGCCGCGGGAAATGCGCGCACGTGCGCGACCGTGTGTATGATTTGCCAGAAAAATCGACAGCCCGTGAAAACCACCGCGGTTCTCCTTTGACGGGTTCTTCCAGCCGGGATAGGGTGAGGCGCGCTTGGCTCCATGGGGATGAACATTGAATTACGGCGGAGCAAGACGTCAACGAAACGCGCGCGCTCCCGTGCACCCCCCCGTCGCGCGATCGCGAGCTCGCTGTGTGTTTACTCCCCATCCGCGGATTTAGCCGTGCATACATGAAACAGCACTCCCTGACGATGATGCGCCCGTCCCTCCCGCATCACCCGCCCCAAACCCCGCGCCGTGTGTGTGCCGTCCGTTCCGCGCCGCACCAAGGAGTCCCATAGTTGGCTCCGTGACGATCCTCCATCCCTCTAGCCTCATTAAACCCTTTGCCAGACGGAGCGTTAAAAAGTCCCCGTACGAACCTGCCGGTCGCACCTCCGCCCTCCCTCGCCTCCACCGAACTGCACGCTGACGTCGCTGACGTTGGATTACGCGATTCTTCATGAATCTCCCCACCGATGAAACGGAATGTCCGCTCTCCGAAGAAGCGAGCCGCTTTTTCCGTTTACAAAGCACGAAGTATTTTTACGCGCTTTCCACTACCGCGGGAGGGATGAGAGGGGGATCACCGAGACGGATTTGCCCGCGTGCGATTGTGTTCTCCCCGCGTATCGGCGCCAGCGACGCCGGCGGTCGTTAACGGCAGGATAAAATCACGTGCCGCCGCTAAAGGTAAACCGGAGAATAAATCGAATCGATTACGGGAACGCGCGCACGCGGAAGACCAATGACGGGGCGGGGACGGTGGCGGCGGCGGGGGCGGCTCATGTAATTTTTACATTCATACATCCGCCGTACGGTCGCGGGATATGTTTATCCTTTACCCGCGAATTTACTCGCGCGTACACGAAACAGCACTCACCGCCGTAGCGCGCGTACATCCCCTCGCCCCCGTCCCCCCCCCCCCGTCGCGATGATACCCGCGCGCGGGATGCCATTCCCCGATATTCGTCATAAAACCGACAGCACGCTCGATCGCTATCGGCGAGCAAATTTGCCGTTTAACGATCGCGGCAGGGCAGCAGCGGGAGTACTTTATTTTTCATTCCCCCCCCCCCTCCGCGCGAGGCGAAGACCCTTCCTCTGCAATATACAAAATAGGAATTAGGGTGTTATCAATTTTTCCGGCTCTGATTGGAATTCGAGCCGCAAGCTACGATCCTATCCGCTCCGAAACTCTCTGTGGGTCGTAAAATTTCTCGGTTGCTTTTGAAAGTTTTACTGATATCGAGCTCAAAACCGAATCCGTGAAACATTCAGGGGTTGCCCATCTGTGATACGGTCAATGGCTGAAAAATGCATTCGGCGCCGTCTTCGGCGAGCTCCCTCACTATTTATAAGCGACGATACCTCAAGATGAGACCCCTGCGGCTTAACGCTCATCCGCATGCGGATCTGCGTGCGGAGGGGAAGGAATCCCGCGATGAATGTGGGACAATGCGACTGCGAGGTTTCGCCTAATGAAATTATGCGGCGTGAACGAACGGCTAACTTGGCTTTTTTATATTTCGATCCGCGTTACCGAGAGACGCGGAGAACGGAGAAGGGAGATCCTTCGGCGCGCTCGACGTTTTCATAAGCAGGGCTCGCCCTCGGAGCCTCTCGGAATATACTTTCGCGTTCTCGCAATCGGATTTCGCGATTCGCCGGTAATCCCCCGGCTCTCGAAGCGGGACAATAGATCGCAGGCTGCGGATTCGAGTAAGCGGCGCAAAGAGTTGCGGAGGCGCCGAGGCGAGCGGCAAGACGAAAGCGCCGTTTCGCATAACGACGTTTGCCGCGAAATATGACAAGCTCGACGAAATTCTCGCGGGAATGTCTCGCGCCAAAAGCGATTGATATCGCGCATAGTTGTTGGCCAAATAGTTGTCCACTTTGTAACGGTCCGTTTCCGCATCACGATGCAATCCATGGCTCCAACTTTGCCACGCAACTATGTCCGGGCTCGGCCGGCAGAGTCGCGAGCAATTTCGCGTGACGCGCTTCAATCGAATTCCTGATGAATTGCATTTTAATTCCCCCGAATGGAGACTTGGACCGAGCGAGAGTCGCGTGGATTTTAACGCTCGCTCCTCGGCGAGCTGATAAAGAAATCACCGATCAGCTCGCGTCATCGTCGGATACGAAAGATGGAACGAAACAGCGTCTGCATCTGTTTCCTTTGCGTTGCACGCGTCATGTTCAGTCGAGCAATAGTGATGAAAGGACCGAGTCCGAGCAGTGTTCATCCGAGAAACGGCCAGTAAAGGCAGCCTCTTACCGCACGGGATCATTTATATCTCTCTCACGTAGGAGTTTGCTATTTGGAGTAAATGCAGGCATCATGAAAAATTCAGCATGAAACTTGATAGAATCGCGGAATATCCTTGCCGGAAAATTTGCTCCCGCGATCATCCTTTCAACCATCATTTTGCCCTTACCATGCTTGCCTCCACGAGAGACGAATTTAAGTGAATACATCATCTTGAAAGCTTGAAGATGAAATCGCGTTTCTCTTTGAGATTGAGGAGTCGAGCTGCAATAACAGCGTAAGACGGAAATATTGCTTTGAGAGAAAGTGCCTTGAAATATTCTCGATAAATGAACGGTCTTTTCTTTCCCTTTCTTTCTTTCCTCTTTTCTCTCTCTCTTAACGAAGCTGCAGGAATTTTAATTTTTAAGACGTAACTGCGATCTTGCACGCTGCAATTTACACCTGAACGACCTTATTATCTGATTAAGCGAATAAATCGTGGGATTTCGAATTTTCCTCATATCCAGTAACAATGTGAACGATTATTATCGAGAAGGCGTACGATAATAGTCGTATTACAGGATCGTAACGCAGAAATCTATGGCTGATTCGAGGATCAGCTTTCACGCGTATCAAAAGAACTCCGCGAATCAGTAGCGCGTTTATGCTGCGTTTACGCGCGAGAAGAGCGTTCTATCGCGATACAATGGGCAGATAAATATTGATAGAACATACGAGCGGGAACTGTAAACATGGTCGATATAATTCTGCGATAACTGAGCGATAAAAAATGGATACAGAGTGTCGCCGCGACAGCAAAGGATATAAAACTCGGCGCGCTGAAGCATCGACGAAATCTCCCGGAAACCGACGAGAAAACGAAGATTTCGCTCGCCGGACGCATTTTATTTTCGCACCGGCTACCGAATTTATAGGCAGCTTCGGGGATTTATCTCCCGTAACAGGAGCGACGTTGAAACTCGACGATGACGCATCGTATTTTGCATTAACTGTCACCTCAACCAGAGGAAAACGAAGTGCCCGTCGCGGCAGCGCGTCGAGAGAATTGCAGAAAGTGTGGAGATTTCGTCTGCCCTTGTGTCTCGTCCCGGATAAACGATTTTCCATCATGGCTAGTCTCGAAAGCCTTCCTCGAAAAGCCTGAGCGATCCTCGCGATCTCCACGCTCGTTGAATCTCCACGCGGACGAAGCCTGTTGCGCGGGCGAATCATTAAAAGTTTCAGAACGAAACGGAGTTCCGAAGGCCTGAAAGGCGCCGGGAGTTTCTCGAGTGGCCAATAATTGGAAACTATTCGTTCTCTTTGGCTCTCAGCAACCTCGTCGACCGAGCCATTATGCAACACGGCAGATACTACATAAGACACTGAATTGATTCCCTTATTATTTTCACCATCACCCTCCCCGCTCCCTGACGACTCTCCGAGGATTGAATTAACGTCGCGGACACATCCAGCAGGAAAATAGCGCGTTGAATAATAAACGGAAGCGGAAATGTCCGGTGGTACGAAATAACGCGCCGACCTGCCGTATCGAATTATTTTGCGAGCGAAATTTTGGTGCGAACAACCCTCACTCGCGTACCGTTTAATTATCTCCCGCCGTGCAACCCCTCAAATTCAACTCGCGCGATATTCGCTAACGATCGCTAACGAGTCGTGATATATGTAAGTGATATTTATGGCGATATCCTGCTTAATGAGGAGCTGCTAGTGTTCTCTTACACGGGACTTGACGCGACGCACACACGCGACGTCGAGCGCGCTTCACTGCGGAATTGACTCAAATCAACAGGATGGGAACAGTAATAAAACGCTCGTAAATCATTTTTGTTTGCGCCCAGCGCGAAACTCGTCCTCGGAAATCATTCGATGATTGTCAGCGTCGGGATCACCGAAACGAATTAATCCTCATTCGCGCGATGAATACACACAGCATCGCCAAACATAAATCGCCGCAAATGTAACAAAATGCCGGATATCGCAGCGTTAATATTATTTGAACGCGGATAATCGTTCGTCAACTATTGCCTTGATATTATCTGTAGCACAGAGAGAGAGAGAGAGAGAGAGAGAGAGAGAGAGAGAGAGAGAGAGAGAGAGAGAGAGAGAACGGGAAGGAAAGGAGGAGGGAGGAGGGAGGGAGAGAGAATCGTGCCGGGGTTGAACCGCGTTCGTGAATAATTCGACCTCGCGATCGGAAAGCGCGAATTCCGCGAGCGAATTCCGCGGACTCACGTTTCCTTCCTTCTTGTTGCAGTGCGTGCAAATGGCGCACGCGTTAAGACGCATCTCTTACGCGACCTGTGAGCCGCAGCACGCCCAATTCAGCTTCCTGGCGCGAGAGCCCAGGGCCCATTTCAGCCTACAGTACTGTCATTCCTTCATCACCGAATCTGCAGAACAGGTCAGTGGAACTTTCTCTTTAAATAGGTTCCTCTCTCTCTCGGGACGCGTGACGCTCGGGCGGGCGGTCTCGCGATATTCAAGGAACACGACCGTCCTGAAAGAGAAGTTGAACAGCAGGCAAGGAGCGACGAGAAGCGAGGTGATTCGCGAGATTCGCGCGAGAAAGCGGAAACGCGCGCGAAACGCGACCACAGAGCGACACGCGCAGTCCTGCCTCGGACTTTCTTCCGAAGCGTCTCAATCTTAATCGAGTTAATATAAATCGCCGGCAGTAAGCCGCGGCATTCGGTCGGCAAGTGCTGTACGTGACAGGTCGCCCGTTGCCGCTGGACAAACCGCGCGCGTCTCGAGTGGAAGCTGGAAACTGTCTCGACGTTTAAAGCCGATGGATTATTTCGTCGACGACTCTTCGGGGCGTTTGGAGTCGCGCCGCGGCAGCCAGACGTTTAAAATTACGTGAAAATCTCGATTATAATCCCGATTGCTGCCGCGTGAATCAACCAATCCCTCCCGATGACACGACTTCCGAGAGGTCAACCCTCGCACGACCCTGTCGCGCTCTACTGCCTCTACGGATTCGTAGATTCAAAGAGCACGGTATCTCCTGCCTTTTGACTTATCAAGCGGATCGCGCGGACTTCCATCCCTGTTTGCGTCCTCGTTGCTTCGTCGAAACTCCAACGATCGGACGTCTAAAGTGTCCGAGGGAGGAGAACGCCCTGCCTGGGACCAGCGAGAACACCGTCGATACCAGCGAGAATCGCGGGATCTAAAAGCCTCTTCCTGTTGTCTGGAAGATAACATCGCCCGGGGCATCGGAGGTCCGCCGGCGATATCAGAAAGGATAGAACTGTAAGTTGGCGGAGCCTCGCGATGGTTTGGGAGAACAGAGGATCTCGCACTTGGCAACTTTGCACTCCGCCGTCATCTTGACATTCAGTCAGGTCTAATGGCGCACTCCACGGATTAAACTTTAAATACCCTTCGACGAATTAAGGGCGTCATCGTCCCCGAGGATCGAGCGAACCTGTCCCGATGTCCCGATGGATGAAGATCGACAGAATGCAAGATGGAGAGCGAAGAGTCTTAGAGATATTCGGAGATCTTTGCGAGAACGAACTCGCACGTTGTTCCTTGTCGTGACGCGGTCGAAAAATTGAGGACGCGAAATTATCTCCCGAGGTAGAGACAGGAAGGCGACACGCGGACATTGAATTTTCATACGATATGATATTTGCGCCTCGTGCATTATGTATCCTGTTAGCTTAACACCGTCCGCATCTTTTATTAAAGTCCCACTCTGTGGAAATTTTCTTTCCTCCGTTGGCGCTGCGCGAGGAACGCAATTAAACCTCAAAAGGAAGGATTAATCATTTTTGAGAGCCCGAGGATCGTCAAGGAAACATCCCGTGTAATTTACTTCCAGCTTGATTTGATTCCCTTTCCATTAATTTGATTTAATTTGAAATTCTTTTTCCTCGCCACAATATTTCGCGCTCGCATTTCGTGTCATCGCTTTAAGTGGCGCGTCTGAAGAGCGCGGATAATTAAAAAGTTGCTGATAATATCGCCAATGTAACGTGATGGATGCAACTGCCGTTTCTCTCTCTCTCTCTCTCTCTCTCTCTCTCTCTCTCTCTCTCTCCCTCTACAGTATTCTAGGTGAACTCCTAACTTTAAACTGCATTTTCTCAAGACCAAGTTTTTCCGGATTACGGTCCCGAGAACTCGCAAACTCGGCTGAGATCGCAATTTATAAAGAATACGCTCGAAACACTTCGCCCTCAAAGTTCGCCGGGAATCTGACGCGGAACTTGAGGCGCTGGCCTGCATCTGGAGGAAAAGGTCGTGCGGTGCCCTCACGGGCGATCGGCGATTTCGATTCGCGCCGCAGCGTCCCACAATGTGTACCCTAAGTGGGTACAGATACCGGTGGTAGATACAGGAGGATACGCCTGAAGAATAGCCGAGACAGGTGCGCGAGGCCCGAGGAGGAAAACAGGTATATTCCGAAACAGTACGCCAGATACGTCGAGGTGCGCCTAGATACGTAAAGGAAGGAAAGAAAAAAAGAAAGGAAAGGAGCGAGGGGGGGGGGGATAGCGGAGGTACCCGCATGCGTCACCGGACGTGCGCGGAGTCCGTGGCGATTCGCGGCGATCGAGCGGCGCGGCGCGCCGTGTCGCGCTGACGGCAGGTCAAAGAACGCGAATCGCAAACTCATGCGCTCTCCATGCAGCGGCCGCTGGCTCGATTCTCTCTCCGTCTCTGTTCCTCGAGCGGCCGTTCTCGATCGAGCCGAGGGTAAAAAAGAGTAAGAACCACTGAGAGAGACTGCGAGAGGGACAGAGGGAGACCGGGGCGGATCGGACGGGCAGAGGTAAATGAGAGAGAGAGAGAGAGAGAGAGAGAGGGAGGTGAAGGGACGACGGCAGGGAGAGAGAGAGAGAGAGAGAGACGGAGAACGGGGACACGTGGTATTCAACAGCTGCCGTTGAACGTGTTCAATGCCGCGGTTGGAGCAAGAAAGCGGTCGGTCGGTCGGTCGCACCGCTCGGCGACTCCTCGCAGACTTCGCGCGGTGGGGATGGAACCGTGTGGGCCGGTCGGAGCGGTGGTGCTCCTCTCGCTTCGTGTTCTTCATGGACTTCAGTCTCTCTCTATATACGTACCGGGAGGTATTGCCATCGCCGGGCCGGTCAAACACGACCCAGGCTTACCCAAGACCCGCGTGCCCCCAGCGCTGGAGAGGCGTCGGCGCCGGCGGCTGGACCGCCAAGGTGCGTCGGAGCGCGATCGGAAGGGCGCGACAGGATTGGACGAGGAGATCCACCCCGAGAGTAGCACCCCCGCGCGGTGCTTGACAGCGCGAACGCGCGTGGACCAAGCTGGGCATTCTTCGGACTACTCGAGCGGTTGGCCGCTTCCGCGATGGTACAGTCTTGACTCGGAGTCATTGGCGCGCTGCTGGGTGAAAGGCACTGGTGACATTCGCACGGCTTGCAAAATAGCATGACGTACTTGTAACGTGGCCACGGAAGCCGTGTCTCAAGAGCTGAGAAACGGAGAAGAGGGTGGCTCTGCATCGAGCACGAGGGATCAGAGATCGGAAGAGGGATTCAGGAGGAGGTCTCCTTCCATCCGCGGAACGACTATAAATGCACCCAGTCCGGATTCCATATCGATAACGGAAACTCTCCCGCGGCGAGGTAGCGCAGCGATTGCCGTGGTTGACAGACGACGAGTGCAAGAAGCGAGAAGCAGCTCGGTACTCGTTAACCGGTTTCCGCGGATCGGCATGCGGGGCGACACGTAGCGCGGACTACGCACGCCACCAGCGAGTGGTACCCGCGAGCCCTCATGCGTGCGGTGAACGCATATCCGGTAGGACTGGTCCCGCCGATCCGTGACATCGCAATCGTTGTCCGCTAATATCACCGGAGAGACCACGAGGAGACTCGCGAAGGGAAGCAGTCAGTCTGCCGCGCGATCAGCGCAGTTCTCTCAGGAACCTTCCAGGATGGACGTAGCGGTGATGGTATCGCGCTTCCGTCACGACGAATACCGGCACTTGGGATCGTAGTCGGGAGCGGAGGGTGCTCATTGGCGGTGTGCGCGTGATGCAAAGTGGAATTCCGTGATCCAGAGAGGCGCCTGGTCTGCGATGGGGCGCCAACGTGCCACCGCGCACAGGAGAGTCCGCGGAGAAAGGCGGACGGAGTGAATAGCCGGAGAGGTAGGCCGATGCTAGGTGTATTAGAAAGTGCGCTTACGCGTGTGACGGTCGTTTGTGCGGATGTCGTTTGACCGGAAATGTGCGGGATATCGGTATCGGAGGTGCGAACGATCGACGTGAACCACGAGGCGCAGTCCGTTGCTCCAACCGCTGCGACAGTAATGCCGGATCGTTACGTTGTCGTTGAATCAATGTAGCGGAGACCGACCGCGCCAGTGTTGGTCCCGGTGCGTGCGTGCGTGCGTGCGTGGCCTGTGTGTATGTGCGTGCGTGCGTGCGTGCGTGCGTGCGTGCGTGCGTGGCCGGCCTGTGTTCTCCAGAGAGAAAGTACGTGCGTCCTCGCGTTGCTTGATCTTAGTGAGCGTTAGTAACCGCGAGAGTTCGGAAGGACGAGCCTCGAGCGCAGGTCGGGTCGACTCGCTCGTGGCATGAGGAGGCTGCTCGCATGCAGGCGCAACATCCTGGCCGCATTCTCCGCGATTATGGGACGCCTCGGTAAAGGCTCGCAGAGCGCAACCAGGCCCATTTTCAGGGTGCACTATCGCAAACTCGTCGACGAGTACTCGCAGCGAGAACAGTTGAGGTTCATGCCCGCGCTGCCTGATTACATGTCGTACTGCTGCTGTCGATGCGGTCACACTCAGAAGCTCAAAGTAAGTCCCGCGATCGATCGCGATCACCATGTCGCGAGTTCAGCCGCGGCAAGCGGCTCTCGCACAGACGTCCTCCTCCCCGTTCAGGATCGTTCAGGTTGCCTTTGTCATTCGCTGTCCGCGACATTCTCTCCTTCGAAAGTCCGAAATGACCACTTGGAATTTACGCGGCGGAATTCACGTTTGGGTAATTTTCTTTCTGCCTGCCGCGAACCGTGTCGTTAGGCCTATTCGCGGTTTCCGTTGCGGAGAGCAGTTGCGAATACCAGTTCCAAGTGATATACATAGAACGAAACGATCCGGAGATCGTCCTGGCTCCGTGCGAGCTCTCTCTCTCTCTCTCTCTCTCTCTCTACCTCTCTACCTCTACCTCTTACCATATTAACGGATCGCGATTAGGTCGTGGTACCGCAACATGACCCCGGAGACGTGGTCGGTGCAGCGGTGGAAAAAAGAGGGAAGCGGTCCTCCGCTGTTTCACCAGGCTGAAACTTGATCATTGCCGACCAGCGAGAGCCCCACAGCTTGTGAAGCCTCCGAGGCCTCCTCAACGCGCTCGCAGCGAATGAACGACGAAGGGAATTCCGTATTGCAAACAAGGACTGTTTGAATTTCCGAATTCCTCAAGGGCTGAACGGGCGAAGCTAGCCTCATGCTCGGCCCGCTGAAACTTTCCACTGTCTCCTGTTTCGTCGCACCTGTCAGAGTCATCCTCTGATCCACCGGCGGGGATTAATCCGTTTCCTCGATACACGAGGAGGATGGATGGATAGACGCGCGCGCATGCGCGCTTGTTGCACGTTTGATAGTCGCATTCCGGGATCTGGCTAAAAGAGAGCCATCGCTTGCCGCTGGATCGCTCGATGGCCGAGAGAACGGGAGGAAGGGAGAGAGAAAGCCTAAGCCCGGTAATACTACTAACGTACCAGAAAGAAAAAGAGCTAACGAGTGAAGGGAGAGTGAAGGGGGATAAGCCGTGGGATCGGACGAACGCATTCCTCGGCTTCATATAGCTGCTTGTAGCGCGAGATGCCTCGCTGCCTCGCTGCTTGCCTCCTTACCGATGGAGTGTCTACACTCGATATTTTAGCAGACGAGATACAAACTCGTCACTATGCCCGCTAGAATTCATCGGCGAGTGCGGCTCGCGAGCGGGATCTCTTAGTTTAGCGCTTAGTTCAGCCGAGAGATAGAAACGCGTCAACGGCATCGTTCGATTAACTTTAGCGTGGTCGGCGCGTACGCGCGCAGCATCGCGCGATCACCTCGCATTGTCACCGATACGAGCGTGGAGCTTTGAAGGTCCGCTTGTGCGACCACTGCGATCCCACCGTCGGTTCCTTTCGACTTTACAATAGGAAACCATAATTCGTGCCGACCCGCCACGTCGCGCGGACAAAGCGCACCAAACGCCGCTCGAATCTGACGAGTTTCCAATGATCTCTCGCTCGAGTTCACCATTCGTGAATGCTCATACACGCGTGAATCCATGCACGCGGTCCTGCGTTCTGAATTCCATTCGTGTCGGATGAACGCGCTCAGGGAAACGAAGACATTTCCAGCGAGAAGAAGTGAAGGGGGGACGGAGAGGAAACGTGCCGTGTTGCGCAAACGTTACGGAATTTCTGTCGACATCAATAGAGCATCTCGCACAAAAGCTGGCCCATTACCATCGAGACGCTGGAGATGCCTAGAGGAGGCTCCAGGTACAATATGAACTCTCGAATCGGGCATAAGTTATATATACATATACTGAAGTTTCTCAATAACACGTTAGTTGGCCGGCTGAAGGACTCTGTAATGGCCCGGTCATTGATTTTTCATACTCGCACACGGCATCGAGTGGCTCCTTTTTCTGGCTTTGTCAGCGTGACGACTCGCCGAGCAGATGCAGCGTCCCGAGTCTCCTTTCTTCAGCGCGGAACGGAACGCGGGCGATCATTCTTCTCTCTCTCTCTCTCTCTCTCTCTCTCTCTCTCTCTCTCTGGAATCGTCGCCGATCGGGCCGGGACAATCTGACGCGATGACTCTCGAATGCGCGGGACGACAGGCCATTTTCAATGGCTTGTCGCTCCGTGAACGCGCGCGCGCGCGAGTTCCTCCTCGCTCGCGGGCGGTCCACGCGAAAAATCCCTTCTTCTCGCCGGCCATTCGCGCTGATTCGCGCTCACGTCGCATTTCCACCTGGAGCATCATCAGCGTAACTCCACGGTAGACCAGGGGAACGTCGTAAAGTGCCATTTCGCGATGACTGTGCCGCCATGACGATGACACCGTGCGAGATGCGATTTTCACGCAGTTGCGCTCCCTTGCGATCGAACCGTGCCGCGTCGTTCCTCACGCATTGGACGCAGCCGTCAACTGCTCTCGACGTCCCACAATGCTCGTCCCTCTCCTCTCCTCTCTCCCCCCCCCCCGTCCCCCGTCTCTCGCGCTCTCCGGATGCACCGCGCTTAACCGCTTTATTCGGCCCCGGTTTCCGGTTTTACCTTTTATTTTGCCGCCGAGTTGAGAATGGCCGATGATTGTTCGCGCGGAAATTCAGAGCTCCACGGACGTCTCTTCCGTGCGGATCCGGACAAAGTCGTCTCTAATAATACCGTGTCCTACCTTGTGTATCCTTGTCGCGTATCTTTCGCGTTCGATTCGTCGTGCGCGCGCTCTGTGTGCTTGTGGGCGGCAATGAGGATCGCGTAGTTGGATCATTCGATCTTATTGACGCGTTGTCTCGATTCACGTCGCTCTTACCTGAGATAGGGTATATTTGCGCGTTATTTTCTGTTGCTCGGTTGTAATGGTTGTAATTCCACCGGCGGCGTTGACGTTTCATTAGACGCCTCTAGCACGCGTGCAGGTTAAGACGATATTTTACAAAGATGCGAGGTTCTTTAGATGACACCGCGACACGAGGCGACGCGGCTGGAAACGTCAAAGCGGGAAAGGTAATACGATCTCTCTTTCTTTCTCTCTCGATAAAAAGTCGATGCATTTCGCGCACAGAAAGTGGATCAAACATCTTGAGGTCGTCTTCTGCGAAATGGCAATATCACTAGCGCCTAGTTTTATTAGTGCTCGCCCGATGGATAATGGAAGCCCCGATCGACTCGCGCAATGGAGAACACGCGGATTATTGTGTAATCTGTGCCGCGTAATGCGTAATCGCGGATTAATGCGATGTGTAATAGCTCAATCGATCCTGATCGAATCCACCTTACTCGAAATTAGTACTGTGTCTATCGTGTAATCGACAGTTTGCGATACGATTTCCGGGAAATCAGAGATGATCCTAACGTGATCGAGGCAACGAGGTCCACGAAATCATTTCTTCCTTTCGCGGAAGAGGAATCGCGTGATCGATTCGCTTCCGCTCGCACCTCGCGAGTGCGTTGCTTCAACGATTGATTGTTGATCGAGTCGCTGATTCAGCGACTGGTCGGCGGGTAGCGGCAGATTCCGCGAACGCATACCATCCTCCATTCAGCACCATTGAAGATCACTGCCGGAACCGCGCGCCTCCGATAAGGAAGAAATTGGAGCGGCGGGGGAGAAACTTGAAACGGTACGATCCCTCCCCCTGCGCGCCTCGCGGGTGCATTTCTGGAGGCACCGAAATAGCTCTAATGACGGCGAGAGGCTCCAAGGGTACGTCGTACGGGTCGCAGAGTAGGCATATTGTCCTGCGATGATGCACGACTCGCTGTTGCGAGTCTTTAAAGTGCGTCGCTCATTGTCGAAGGCCCTCGTACGACCAGCCGCGAGAGCAAAGCCAATCAAATCTACGCCGCTCATTCAAGTCCGGTACCACGCTAATAGTCCCTTAATAAGAATAAGTCGCGCACAATGGGGGAGGGAGGAAGCTCCCTAAATTATCAGGCGAGGTTCTCCGTCGACCGCGTCTGGAATATCCTCTCGGATGGGAAACGACGAATGTGGGCCCCGAAGGAAGACAGATTCTTCTCAATCGAGATTCTACAGAATCTCGTACAGGCTCGTCGATCTCGGGAATGCAAAAGCGCGTCGACGTGTACGGATGCTGTCTCGTCTCGAAGCTGTCGCGCGAGTTACCGCTGGACAATCGTCCAAGCTGATTGCGCAACGAGGAGCGTGCACTTTGACATCTGTTAGATATGAAGCAGACGGAACGAGCAGCGGATTTCAATCGTGGTGTTAATTGGTGATCAAAGAGCCAAATTGTGCAACGCTTCCCTGATCGCTGCATCTCCCCGATTGTACATTCGATCCAATCTTCCAATCGACCGATTTCACCGAACAAAGTGCTTGCAAAGAAAAAAACGCAGAATCAGAATGGAAATTTCTTTAGGCGTTGCACAATTTGGCTATAATTCCGGCACGGCTTGGTGGAGATAAATGTTGCATCCGTTGCATCTTTGTTATTACCTGAATGTTCGTCTTCCTCGTTCGAATTCGTCCTAGCTCAAGTCTAGATGCGAACTTTGGCGAGCAACGATGATCACTCGACATTTCGATAAACATAGACAGAAACAATCTGAAATTTCGACGCTCGGGATTACATCGTGAGCAGAAATCCACGACGCCAAAGGCGTCGCGTCTGCTCCCTTCATGATTTGTCGATCGTTGCGCGTTCTTGAACACGCGGTCTGGTTTCTCCGCGCGGATGCTCCGAAGTGACGAGGAATCAGTTAAGACCCTGTTAACTTTGACCCAATACGAGGGCGGCGCGCGACCGCACGCCGCCGGTCCATAGAATTCAGCGCTGTCAACGGATGCAACCGCGGCAGCATCCGACGACGATGCCTGCGTTCTCGCGGGCGAGCGACTCGGTAAACGAGTAACGGGAAACGTGGGTGAGGATGGGAGGACGGCAGGAATTAAGAGTGTCAACGTAGAAGCGCGGTGAGGGGGCGGGAGGGGCGGCGGGACATTGACGGCGACGTCGGGTACCGTAATAATCGCCCGATCGGGTGATCGATCCTTGGCAATAACGACGCGCGACAGGAGTGCCCTTTAACACCAGCGGACCTTTGCGAACCTTTCCCGTGGGCGGGCGCCATCGAGGTAAACCAGAAACCAGAGGCGAGGCGAGGAAATTCAGAAGTGTGACGAGGGCCGGCGTCCCTAGCAAACGCCATTATATTGCGAGTACCGGCTTGCGCGGTGGCATGGTGTTGGTAGACCCTGGTACACGGGACGGGAAATCTAGAGGAGAGCTGTGGAGATATGGCCGTGACCGCGCGGAATGCCTGGAATGTAGCCCGTCACGCTGCACCGGCGCAAAGCCACGGCGATCCATCGCCCTTTCGGTCCTCCGTTCCTTCGTTCGGTTCTCGATGTCCCTCGGTCTTTTTGCCGCAGCCACCGGCTGCGCGAATGGCGAGCCGAGGGCGAGTTAAAGCGAGTAAGAGCCAGTTAAATAGCTCCGCGAGATCTATCTTCTCCTCCCCTGTCCCTTCCCGATCTCCTTAAGGGCGCCCAGCGCGATCAATCGATCTCGCTCTCCGACGTGTGCCTTGGATCTTTAATGGCGCGAGGCTAAGGATGATCCAGGAAAGCGTTAGCTTATGCAATCCTGGGACGCTGATCGTTTCCGATCGATCGAACGGACCTCGGAAGCCAAACCCGGTGAAGAGGGTCAGTGCCTGGCCCGAGTCAACGTCCAGAACGGTGGCCGGAGCCAGGATAAGGAGAAAGAGGAGTCGCCGGTGTGATGATTTCATCGCGCTTAAATTCCACCTCGGGGCGGGAATTTCAGGGCCGTATTTTCGATTGTCGGCCGGAGGGCTCGAAGCGGCGACCCTTGCCGGTCTCTCGCCGGTTCCGCCCACAGCGACGATAAATTTGCCCCTATGACACGATCCTTCGGTCGATCGCAAGTAATCTCCGCGCACCGTAATGCTCCCTTCCCCTCCTCCCTCCGCCTCTCACTTTCTCTCTCTCTCTCTCTCTCTCTCTCTCTCTCTCTCTCTCTCTCTCTCTCTCTCTCTCTCTGTCTCTTTTTCTCTTTCACGTTTCCGTGAAACATGGCGTTGATCGGAGGAATGGTGTTCCTCGTTTCCGTGGATCGGTCGCCGGCTTCTCCACGCTGTGGAATGCGATCATCCCATGCGGGATCTCGGCCATCGGCATTTTTCGCACGTAAATACGCACGTACATGCGAGATAGAGACAGAAGAATTAATAGAGAGGTCAATGAGGCCGGATGCACGATTCGCACGACAGCTGTTCGTGATTCGTGTCAGATTTCAAGCGGAATGAGTCGCGGGGGATTTATTCGCGTCGAGATAGCGGCCGCGCGGGGGATACGTCGAGAGGGAGCAAGTCGAGGGAAGCTGTTACGATAGGATTTCCGCAGAAAGGAAGCAGGAGGCAAAGGAAAGACGGAAAGAAAAGAGAGGAAGACAGCGCGCGACGAACGAAGCAGCATCCGGAGATATCACGAACCGTGGCCCGTTTCCTCTGCGCGAGACAGGAACCGCCTCTAAATATAAGCACGGCAGGTACCGTCCATTCTTTGGAATCGGCGTGTGCCGCGAGAGCGCCGGCGAAGGGACTCGCGCAAAGGGCGATCCGGATTCCGCGCATCGCGGGGCGGAAGGGAACGCGCTCGCGCGCGTTCTTGGCGGACTGGCTCGTGGACCGGCCGGTCGCGCAATTGCAGCCGGAGTCGTTGCCGTGCGGCGCGCGCAAACGTAATTGAAATATCTCGTTCTTAGTGGAATCATTCGACCCGACCCTCGGACCGCAAACCATGAGGCTGCTCGAGCGAGTCGCCGCCGAGCTTCGACGCGAAAGCTCCGCCCGCCCGTCGTCCTCTCGCCTTCTCTCGCGATGCGATCGTTGAAAGGTCAGCGTTATGCCTTGCAGAATGCTGACGCGATCTGCATCCAGATCGACGCAGCTCGATATCCCTCATAGCGCGAGAAGCATGCCTCCCGCGCGCGCTTGTAAATCGGCATTATCGGAGAACGTGGCGTTCGCGATCCGATCTTCGGTCTTTGTCACTCTCGAGCAGGCTTGCTCTCCTCTCGGAAGGTCGTATCGCTCGTGCCTGCCGCGGAATCTAGCATTTCCGCGTCGCTTGCAACAATGTGCTAACAATATCGCGGCCGGATATGCACAGCGCGAACCGAGATACCGGCGGCGAAGAACGCGGAGCAGAAGGCGAGACGCACGTATTCGCACCTATACGACGATCGAGTATCTCTCTGGATGGAGATATCCCGTCCCGTGTGTGCGTTTTCGTGTACGTGCGCGCGCTATGAAAGGAAAAGTTAGAAACGGACGAGACGTTAATCGCCGCTATGCCTCTCCAGCCGTTTCTGCACTCGCACAATGCTACCCTTAAGACCCTTGGCCCCTCGCCGGGTCGACCGGCGCGCATTAATACGCACCGCGTCTCGTGGCTTTCACGCGAGGCTTTCGGCAAAGAGGAGGATAGCGTTCCGCACCCTCGCCCCGGATCTCTTTCCCATTTCCGACCGTGTACGCCGATGTGAGCGCACACGTGTGCGCGCGCGCGCGCGTTCCACCTGTATCTGGTCTCGAGCGAAAATGCGAGGGGGAGGGGGGGAGGAGGGAGAGGCGGCATGCAGCCGGGAGCTTTCTAAATGCATGTACGAGCGACGCCGAGCTGATGCCAAGACTCGCGGGGAGCCGCGAGTGCTTATTACACATTCAGAGGCCGCGTTTGCGGCCTTCAAGCGGACCGCTCGTTACTCCGTTCTGGCCGGCGGAATCCCGAAAAGTCTAATTGGCCCGACGCGAAGCGGAAGTCGCCTTCGTCTTCGTCGTCGCTTCATGCGTTTCATGCGATATCGCCTGGCTACAGAGTCCGCGGATCTCTCGCGGATTGCGCAATCCCTCCGGCTCCGTCAGGGCTCTCTCGGTGCGGTGACACGAAGCGTATGAATCCTCGGCCCGTAATTCTGAGCTTTCTTGTCTGCTTGCAGGCGGAGGAGCTCAACACCATCGTCGGCAATGCTTTCCGCATGGCGTACGTGGCGCAGCTTCAGCGCCAGCCGATCCTGCAGGATGTAATCTCGCCGCGATCGACGCCGTCCTGTCGCAAAGACAAGCAGGAGCACCGATCGTCGTGGGTACGTCTCCCTTTTCTCTTCTTCTCGCGCACGATCGGGACGATCGGGGGGAGGGGTGGAGGGAAGGGGGGGGCGGGTTGGAGAGGGTGATAATCCATCGCGAAGACGGGCAACAACGATGGGACAACGAAGAGGAAGATTTTTGTGCGCCATTTTGTGCCGCTCGCTGCATTGCTCGCTACAAGGGGATGTACTTTGCAGGGCTAATGGCGTAATTTGTTTTTGTCACCAGCTAGCGAACCGGTCGGGTTAAAGTTTAAACCAACTTTACGGGCCTCGCTCCTATCGCTGCTGGTTCCCTCGCGAAGGCGCTCTAGATTGCAATTAAGTCATTTCAGCAATTAGCAGATAGTTGCCGGATCTTGTTAAAGATTATGCGCGCCGAGTTGTATCGCGGCGGTTGTTCGCGGCCGCGCCAAGTGAACGACCGGCGAACGGAATTCAGACGGTGTCTCGGCCTATTCAGAAACGTGAAACGTGAAACGTACGACGCGCAAACGCGTTACCATCCTTCGCCAATTGGATTCCTCATCTCGGAAGAGAGGAGAAATCCTCGGGAGGTCGATCCAAATCGAATACATAGAGAGAGAGAGAGAGAGAGAGAGAGAGAGAGAGAGAGAGAGAGGGGACACCGCTTATTTGTGGCATGAATTTTTATCGACGATACGAGAGACTGCGGAAGACACTGGAGCAAACACCGGAATACGTGAAAGCACAGCGAGATATATAATGAAGAGCAAGCTGGAGCAGCTCGCGGAAGGACTTTTTAAATATCCAAACGAAGCGAGACGAAGGGAATAGCGGCCGGACAGTCTCACGGGGGGAGATCACCGAGTCCAGTAGGTGTTCCGTTTACGGGCCGCGTTAATTATAAATTCGACCCGAGTCTCTCGCTTACCACGACGCGGCGCGACGCGACGCGACGCGACGCGGGTCACGTTTCCGAGTAAACAGTCAGTCCGCCACGGTCCTCGCCGCAAAATCTCCGAGATTCTCTCGAGGAATCCGTCGATCGAATATTCATTCGTTCATCGTCCCAAGGCCGATCGCGATTGGACAATCTCGGTCGATGATCGCTCTTTGGCGATGATAGAGAGAGTGTCCTCGCGCGGGTTCACGAAGGGACCAAGTGACCGGCTGAGACTCGGAACGAGTCGCGAGTCGCGATACGGCTCTGGTAATGACGAGGCTATTCGCTTTGCAGAACAAATCGCTGCCCGGAGACGACACGGTCGCCGCGGGCGCTTGCAGGAGTCCGTCGTCGAACTCGTGGCTGAAAAGTCGGACATCGCCCGCCTCCAGGACTGGAAGGGCCTCGTCCGCAACGGACATGAACGTCCAGCTCGGCAGCGCTGGCTCGCCCACGCTGCGACTCGCCGGCGTAAAGGTGAATTCATACGAACGCAACAAACGCTGCCGGCAGGTAGCGACCGCCTTAGACCGCGCGCGGTATCACGCGAGAATGAGTTTACCCGTTTAGCGGCACTTTGGAATAAATTAATTCCAACGTGCGCGTTGCGTTGCCGAAGCAGTTGGCCACGTAATGCGTTTCCTTTAACGACTCGAGCGTTAATAACGCGAGCGTTGCGAACTCGGTACGATTCGCATAACACCCGTTGTTGAAGAAGGAGGGAGATAACTCGAACGGTTTGGATACACGTGAGACAAATAATACTCGACGCAAATAAAACTCACTTGAGTCCAGACTGAAAGCGAACCGGAATTCAAATTTCAGGCGCCGAACACGATACCTGGCCTGCGGCCTGCGTTCACCAACGTCCTCGGGCCCATCACGACAAACGAAGACGAGCCGAAGAGCATTTCGCAACAGAGCACACCGAGCAGCGATGAGAGCAACTCGCCGACGGAGCTGAACTCGTATAAGAGGCTAACGGACAAACCACCGCTGATCAAGCGGCTGGCGATGGGCTTGACAGGCGGACGCGATGTTCTCGGGCTAAATGGCGAGGACGACAGCTGCCCGCTCGTGAGCGGTAGCAGCACGCCGACCAGTCCATCGAACAGGCCTCACTCCGGAGGCTATATAAACGAAGCGATCATCGACTCGGAGGGCACGCGGCCGTCGTACAACAAGATCCCGCCATCCGAGAGCCTCGACAACACCATCAACTCGTCCATCACCGCGAAGAACTTCAACATCGAGAACAACAGGTGAGCCGGCCGCGGCTGGTTCCTCGTTTTATTCCCCATTATCGCCTCGGATCGCTGTGGAATCGCGACAGCTCGTTTCGTTTTCAGGATAGGGCACAACTGTCCGGGCTCCGGCACGGAAGCGGAATTCAAGTCGAAAAGAAGATCGCAAATTAGCACGTCGAGCAGCTCGGTGCCCGCTGACGGAAGCACTCATGGCTCCACGCCAACCCCGCCGCCTTTACCCGAGAGAACGGACAGCCTGAATAATCGAAGCGAAGAGGCAGAGCTACGCAAGGCACCCTGGTTTCAAGCTGGAATACCCAGGTCGGTCCGCGCGACATTACATACATATCGGAGCGTATAACGGGGTGACACATGCGCGCGCGCGCGCGCGCGCTTCCCAACGTGCCGAAATAGCACGTCGCCGCTGGCTAATTTTAAGTATTCATCGAGCGATGTCCAGTCCGGCCCTTCGCAAACGGGACGCCGCAGATCTGCGCGATCCAATTGCCTTCTTCGTTCCTACCGGAGAGAGGTCTCGTTCATTTATTATTAACGATGCTACCGTGATTTCAGGGAAATAACGCTCGAGGTACTGAGCCAAGAGCCGGAAGGAGCCTTCATGGTGCGAGAGAGCACCAGCAAGCCCGGATGTTACGCCCTCTCCCTCCGTGTGCCACGTGAATTCCAGCCGAGCGGAATAGCCCATTATCTCATAATGCGTACAAACAAAGGTTACAAAATCAAAGTAAGTCCTACCTCGCTAGCTAACTCCCTTTGCCCTGTCGGCTTGTCAAAGTGGTTGCGAACGCGTGTAAAACGTAGTCTGCTAAAGTCGAAATGAATTTCTCCTCGGCCAGATACGTCAGGTTACTCTCACGAATAACATTTCAGCTCAAAGCGGAGTCCAAACTCCGCAGCTTCAAGTGCAGCTTGATGCTTTCCTTCTTCCGGAGACTACGAGTCTCGGCGGAGCGCGCGGAGCGTCTTTGCGTTTCTGGAAAATTGCAAGAGTCCTTTTTACCGCTCGTTAATATCTGCGAGAGAGGAAAAGAGAGAGAGAGAGAGAGAGAGAGAGAGAGAGAGAGAGAGAGAGAGGATTCTGCCGAATCTTAACGCTGATGATTGAAATAAGCTAAACGCCAGTGCGCGGGAAGCCGAAGCTTTTAGTAGCGTCAGACATTATATCCCCTAATACCGGGAAGCCGGTATGGGAAGCCATGCATTTAGCCATTCGCGATACGCGTATTTAAATGGTCGAACTTCTCCCCCGTAGGATGGATTAAATGAGTCCACGGACTTTGATAATCTCCGAAACCAGTATAAATGAGTTTTGTTGGATCTGCCGCGCTGGATGCCGTTGGGAAATCAAAACTACGCGTCCTTTCTCTTTCCGTCTCTCTCTCTCTCTCTCTCTCTCTCTCTCTCTCTCTCTCCCCCTCCCTCTTAACTTCCCTCCCCCTCTGTCTCTCCTCTCTTGCGTTCTAAAATGGAATTGCATCTCTGTAACAACACAGCACCAGATTTGAATGAATGCCGCGTGCGATAATTCAGATACACAAAGGCCACCTCGGCACGCACACGCACATACGCGCGCGCAGGCGCGCACATGTATGTACATAGATACATTTGATACCGCCTTGTTGCGCGACGGCTTTCGTTGCACGCCAAGTGAAAATGCGAGGAAAAATCCGCCGACTGATATCATGTTCCGTATATTGTATCGACAAAGCATTACGATATTATAATAACGCATTGTAATGTTGCAATGCGTGACATAATGATAACAACAATAATAATAATGATAATAACAGACACGGTATTAAATAACCACGCAGTGCACGTGCGACAGAGACAAGAAGCTGTCTGTATCGTGCGTGTTTACGGGCGGTCCGTTTTTATTATCCAAATCCAAGCATGCTTCGAGTTCGATAGCTCGATAGTCTCGCAGCAAGGAAATGAGCGCGCAGTCGAATGGACGTGAAGGACGCACATTTTTCGTAGATTGACATTTTCGAGAGAAAATGCACGATGGGGAATGGGATTAATGCTGTCGCGTATGCGTTTCAGGGTTTCACGAAGGAGTTCAGCACGCTCACCGCGCTGATCACCCACCACTCGGTCATGCCTGAATTATTGCCGTGCCCATTGTCGCTGAGTCGGTATAATCCGAGCTTCGTGAAGACCGATTCCAGCAAGGACTTCGCGGACATCGACTCGGACCCAGATTACAATACTCTGGCGGATTTTCGCAAAATGATGGCCGACCTGAACGTCTAGAACGAGCGCGCTTCGTCGGGTCGTTCGTCCGGACAGCGCATCGATCGAGCGATCGATTATTTCGACTCGTTCCTCTTTCCTCTCGCGGGAAAGCTGCTCGCTACGCTGATTAACGTGACGCGCTCGGAAGAATCGCGAGGCACTGTTCGGTATATTTGTACCTGGATCGACTCTGTGCCATCGCTATCGTAAAGAAGAAGCGTCGCTCGCGAAGAAAGCTCGGAGTGATCGATATCGATGCCAAGCATCGTCTATGCCGTTAGACGACATGCTTTAGTTATGAAATCTATATTCCGGAAAGACTCGCACAACCACCAGTGATATGTACTCGTAAGTCATTAATAACGATTAAAAAAAATGTAGCGTATAGGTAATTTAATTAATTGCTAGTGTTGGACGGACGTGAATGTCACAATGCCGTGAGTGCTGCGAGGAGAAACGGTCTTTTGCGACACGTTTAGCGGAGATCTAGTTTTAAGTTTGTTACGAAACAATCGAACACTGGCCGAATCTCGTCGGTCGGAAAAACTCACTTGGGAGACGGAATGCTAATCTGTCGTCGAATCTGTCAAAAAGTTCTCTTTTGCGCATTCTCCCTTCGTTGCTGACCGGCTTGTAAAGCGAACTGCGCGTTTCGTTATCGTTTGGATCGTTCATCGACGCATGGAGCAAAGATGCCAAACGATACCAGCCAAATGATATATCGTTATTACAAAATAATGTACCGTCGAGACGTAATAGAGCAAGAACCAGCGGAAAAAGAGAATGATCACGAACACTCTAATAAATTTTTTTCAACAATCAACAGATCTGTTTCTCGTTGATTAAATATCACGTTGGAGATCGTCGAAACTGTACAACGATGCGGAATGGCACGTGCTTTAGCATCAACCGTCTAGCTCTTCAATCGCAGATCGAATCGCAGATGTGCGATGGCAAGCCAAGAAGCTTAACTTCCATGCGACCGAATCGATCATCTGATATTTTGTAACAATACATTCAAGATCGTTACCATCACGATAACTGGACCTTACTCATCGTCGATAACAGCAGAATTGAAAAAATCGGATATCTTAACATTGCAAAACAGACGAACGCAGTTCTATCCCCGGAGATTTGACTCCAAGATTGATCAAACGAGGTGTACCTTCGTAGAACTACGAAGGTTTGGATATTTTCTTATAAAATTTATTTCCTGATCCCAGCAGCGCGTGCACGAAGAGGAAGATATCGGACAGTATTTCGTTAACTCGCGAGAGATGAATCTTGTAGAACCGGATTGAAGGTACATCATCGTCGCGGTGAATGCTGACGAACGAGAGTTCTTCGTTTTCGCTTTCCGATCGCGACATTAATGTACATGTGTTTATATGTATATACATTATAATTATTGCTGCTCGATATTGCGCACGTGTATTTAATTAGTAACGTCAAAAAGAGGATTGAAAAAGGGAATTCCGATCACTGAACCGAGCGAGAGAAGACAGGAAGCTCCCTGAAATGTACGTGAGTATTGCAAAGGGCGACGATGATTTAGTTTTTCAATTATCCTAGTCTTGTACAGAAATTTCGCGCATAGTTACGGCGACGGGAACGACGATACGATCGACGCGTAAATAAAGCGTATCGCGATTACGGCGACACGAAATACGAAATCATGGTATGGACCTCTTCTACGAGAGTCTCATTTTCTAATGTATAATCCCGCGTTGCCGATTTCTTATCTATGCAAGTTACAAAGGAAGCATCGAGATCTGAAAACTGCCAATATAACATTTTTTATCGAGCATCGGCGAATCGTCCGTGCATCACGGAGCGCGTTTGCAATGAGCGAGGATCGAAACCGCGATTTCTGTGAGACTGAATTTCCATGCTATAGATATAGGAGAATGATTCTTTTATATATATATATATATATATATATATATATATATATATATATATATATATATATGTATATAAAAGTTCCCTATTTATTATACACGGTTCACGACGACTTACATGCCACGGTCCATATAATATACACTTTTCTGTATTCGTAGCATAGATATTAAACTGTTTACGACCGAAAGCGGTCTCGATCCTTCCCACGAAAGGCCGAATGAAATGCATCACAAGATCCGTATTTCGGATCCGTGTCTTGTGGCGCAATCAACAGAGAACTCAGAGAGTACATATGATGCATTAAAATCGTATGTATGATATGTATAATAGATTTGTGCGCATGTGGATCCCTGTGACTCTCTGCTTTTATACGATGCGTTTCCGCATACATTTATGACGAGACAAATTGCTGAATCATTACGATAATGGAAGGAGGAATTTCAAAGAAAAAGAAAGAAAAGAAAAAAAGAGAAGGAACATTGTATCCGCAAAATTTTATTAAATCCACGTCATATGCGAGTCATTTTTTCAGCTCATGGCTTAACGATTGCACAAGGACGATGTATCTTACGTTTGTTGATCTTACGCGTACGTCTTGCGGATTGTACAAGGCTTCTAGATCCTTTGGGATGCAAAAGAAAGGAACAAAGAAAGCAAACGACGAGAGCAAAGTGGAGCTAAGATATTTGTATCGCGGAGCTGATTAATGCGTGCTAAGATAAACGCGCAAGAGAAACACAGCATAATTAACCGTTGTAAGGTACACGCTACGCATGACATTAATCACTGCTTGAGGTTTGTAATGTTTTATGAATTTATATTATCGCGATGCGTTGTATAATGTCAAGAGAGATATTATTTATTACAATAAATATCGTACAAAGTATCTTCTGCGAGTATGCGACATGTTTTGCAAACAAAGACCCGATAATTATTATTATGACTCGCCGAGACGAACAACGAGCCAGCCTGTGAAGACACAATCGTTTTAATCGTATCAAGCAACGGGATACGAGGATCGTTTTATTCGTCCTGGCATACAATGTGCTTGTCTCTTACAGACACGTATGGTACAGCTCCCGCCTTGGAATGATGACGCCTATTACTCTCCCTGCAAAGCGAAACGTTTTATTAAAACCGCCGTTCAAGATATTCGCAGAACCCGTATATTCATGATTCAACTGTACGTACTTGCGTTTGTTCTTCTCGTGAATTGTTCGTAATTCGATACGCGCGTTATATACATGTTTCGCCACTTGTCTGTGACGCGCGATCCGTCGGATCTGCGGATGCGCCGCGTACTTTTGCTTCAGGGCTTCACTCGTGTTTAACGCCTGTTTCTCTCTAGCGTTCAACTATTAGGGACAAACGAGTAATTAGCGTCACACTTCACATTCCTACGTAAAGGTTAATAAAGACTGAGACGTTTTACTTACAATACCGAGTTTCTCCGACGCTTTAGCCTTCCACACACGGAGATTCATCTCATCGCTGCCGCTTATTATGTATTTATTGTCAAGTGACCATTTTATGCAGCTGAGTCTCTGCATACGTTTCGTGTGATACACTTCACGCGAGTGACCCTTATCCGTTTCGAAAATACGGATCGTCTTGTCGTAGCTGCCCGAGACAAATTCCTTGCCTGTCGGTGAATAATCCACGTCTATCACGGCATCCACGTGGTTCATATGTACATTCATTGGTCTGTTTAGTCTCCGTATGTCGTAGGTGTACAAGCTGAAGTCGAGAGAATATTCGAGGTTTAAGATGCACATCTTTACGGGAATTGCATGCAGCCAGTATTTATCATTATTTGTCATATCTTACTTGTAATCTTCGTTGGCGCACGTGAACGTTACTGCTTCCATGGGATTCCAGCTCAGTTTGTTGCTCCGCAACTTCATTACTATCCTTGTTAAGGGTCCTGTGTCCCTAGTGTCGTATAGGATTATGCTGCGATCACTCGCACAAGAGGCTAAAAGACACATATATAGCGCAAGATATAAAAAGTTTTATCATCATTACAAAACAAATAAAGTAATCAACTAAAAATTTCTAAACTCCATACGTGTTCACATCCTACCTAACAGATTTTGTTGCACAGGATTGTATTTTACATCGCACAAACCATCCACGCCCCATTTGAACATACGAATCGGCTCGTTACGTGTTTCATCCCACATGTAACACCCTTCTCCACATGTGACGAATACGGGATCGTATCGATGATGAGTTATACCAGTTAGTACCGTCTAAAAGTCAAAAAGAGAAACAAGCTTTCAAATGTTTTGTTATCTGGGAAAGTAGAGCAAAGCACATTTAAATATCTGCATCCGGCAAAGGCTACACTTTGGCTATACTTTGCTAATAATGGTATTCAAGGGTTCTTCTTCAGGACCCCACGTCTTGATCGTCTTGTCATCGCCGATGGTGATAAAGCGCTCTCCATCTGTCGTGTAAGTGATATCGCGAACGACACCATCGTGTGCCAGAATCGTACGCGTGCATCTACCACGGGAGAGGCTCCATGTCTTCACCTCGCCGTCATACGCACCGCTCATAAGCGTGGACAACTGGGAGGCATGCTTGCACATGCAGGATATTGCATCCTTGTGACCTTCTAAGCTATTGACAAACGGCTTCGCGAACAATCGTTCCAATTTAACGGAGTTTAATGCCCTTGTGTACTCTCTCGCCGACTCAAAGAAATGCAAAGACGGATCATAATTTCTGGGGACTGTAACGATAATTGAGGTTAGCGTAAAACGAAAGTGAGAATAACTGTCTGTGAGCTGTACGTGAATTCACCTTTATGGATGTCCCGTTTAGTCTCCCGCAAGTATTCATTGGGATCCCTAGTTAACATTTTAACCTTCATTTTGTAAAATATAAAATAATCTAACGACAAACCATAACAAAACTGACAAAGATTACTTCGTCCATGTGCTAAAACATGAAATTATCGAGTCCACCTCGATTTCCAGTGGAACCATCTAGCGGAATGTCCGTGACATCAAGAAACGTCTGTGGGCAGCAGCAGTGCCCACACGATAGCGACTCCTATCGGAGGAAAGCGGGTTGCCAGTCTGCAGGCGCGCGTTTATCAAGTTACAAAAAGTTCATATTGCATTATTAGATGAATGATCTTGTGCGCAGACATTGCATCTCGTCGATATGATATCTATCTATCTCTCGCTGATACATTCTGCCGATCATGTCTAGAATCGCTACTAAGAAATAACTCGATACTCATTCGCACTCGCGACATCTCGGAGAGTATCGCGATAAGGATAAGAAACGCTAATCCAGTTCCAGTTCGAATTGGAAACGATCGATAAAATCTTTCATTTTCTTTCAGAATCTATTATTATATTCGCTTGATATCGCATTCTATCAAACCATACTGCCGCTCTGAACACTAATGAAACGTTTTTCGCGGCTGCAAATTTTCAACGACTATCTGTTGCATAAAATTACAGCACAATATGATAACTTATGACCATTGCACACATTGCGAGTATTATTTCCAAGAAACTGCGCACAAGGGAACACAAATTCTGGAAGAATTATCCGAGAAAGAGAAAATTTTGTTGCGCAAATCGAAACGAGCGGGAGGGGAGGGAACTAGAGTAGAATGCTATCAAAAACTTGCGCGCTAATACTAAAATAGTTTTACCGTTTAATTGTGCGTCAGGCGGATACCGCAAGGTGTGGAACATGTCATATCGCAACTTCTTGTTTCTAAGTAGACGATGTTATGTAGAAGAAAGAGAGAGAGAGAGAGAGAGAGAGAGAGAGAGAGAGAGGGAGGGAGAACGTACGAGAGAAGAAGAAGTCGAGTATTTCGGCAAACAAGATTACGTGAGCGATAAGATTACACGAGCTTTTAACCCAGCGAAAAGATTCGATAAGCATCATCTCGTATCGAGGCTCCAACCGTGCCGAATCGATCTCCACAATGCCAGGTAAGCGAAAATATTACCTTTCTAAAGTGCGTGCCCGTAAAATAGACATAAAGGATATTGAACTCTCTACTTCTTGCAAAACTTCCCGCTCTCTCGATCATTTCATCAGTCGATCAATCTTACTGTCGATACTCGCCGTGCTCGTTTTTCATTCTACTTTAATCGTTTTATCTCGAAAAGAGATATACGTGTACACATTAGATCCGAGATGCTGAAGCTGTAGATCGATTAAGGAGCGGATAAAATATTTTCCCATCCTCGTTTTTATTCAACGAATACCTCCGCTCGGTTTGTTTTATGAATCATACGAGAGATACGAGTACGCGACACATGAAATCATCGATTGTATGAGTTTTCTAGAAGAGCGTTATCGTATCGGGGACAAAAATGTCAGCATAGGTGCGTTTTAATATTACGTAACGCAATTCGTTTCACGCGTTCGTTCACAGTTATCGACTTGATATTCACAAGATCACGTGGAACGAGATCCATATTGTCGAGACGCAATTATAACTTAACGATTATTACAGCGAAGGCAATTGTCGCGAACAATTACCACTCGATAGTATCTTTCGTTATTATCCAAGTTTTAAGCAAGAGACCTCTTTTATTCCGAGAAACGCATCATCCGCGAAGTCACGATAGGTTCTCGCAAAGCGAGATTCAACAGCATCGACAAGATTGACCTTTGTAACGATCGTTAAGTTTACGAAACAACTGAGGTTTACGAAACCCGTTGAGATCAGTAACCGACATGCATAGAATTTCTCAATTCGCTCAACCCGTTTTATCATTGCAGCTTACAGGTGGGTAAATCGCGTTGGCGGTCAATCGCTGCCGGAAACCGCGGTCACTGGCGGCCGCGATTGCGACGGAAGCACGATTTACGTCGGCAGAGCTTTCCACGATGGCGACATGCTGCCGGCGAAAGTGATTCCTGACAAGAACGTCGCTTACGTTTGCCATAATGGCGAGGAACATCCCAAAGGCGACTTTGAAGTAAGTAAAACTCGCTCGGACGTTCCTCGTATCACGAAAATCCCGAAGATCGTCGAGAGAAATTCGCGTTTCGTTCACCGCTCTGCGCTTTCGTGGAAATTCGTCGAAATCTATTTCGACGTTAATTAAATATCTATTTATAATATATAAAAAGTATTATATATATATATATACATTCTTAGTAATGAGAAAAACAATCATTGCACGATAGAGAAATATACGTATTCAATAACTACGAGGAAATTCGATTCGCCGAGAACGCGCGTATCTCTGAGATTCATATTCCTGCAATAGAACAAAAGTCTTTTTGAAGAACAGTACAAAGTTTATCCAGTTCAATAATCTTGCCGAACGACGAGACTTGTCGCAAGAACTCTGTCGGACAGTAAGATCGTTGCTGGTTTTTTGCGGCTGACCAACGGCTAGCAATTAGAAGCAATCGCGAGTTTACGTAACGCGCCGCGAGTAATGGCACGCAGTCAAAGTACAAAAATTTGACCGAGATTATCGGCATTAATTGAAGATAATCTCGAGATACCGGGCTTTTTCGCGGGCGATCAAGATACACATCGGGCAGGATTTTCGCCGAATGGCGCGCCTGATTTTGGCTTCTATCTCTCTTATGATAATCGCCCGCAGCCGAAAAACAACGATAAGGGACGGCTTAACAATATATTATAAACATGACGTAATCGACGTAATCATCGTCGATCTATACCAACAATATATCTGCGGCAATTGCAGATCCTGTGCCAGGGCGAGTTCGCCTGGGAGTTCTGCAGCAACGGCGAGGTACCTGCGGATGCGGTGATCGCTGGCCAAACCGCGGACGGAGAACCTCTGTACGTCGGCCGTGTCCTCCATAGCGGATCACAAACGATCGGCAAGGTCGGTCTTTTTGGCAATCCGTAGCTTTGGGGAGACGATCAGAGTGTCACGTATCCCAAGTGCAGGGCCATCGCTTGGGCGAGGCGGGTCCCTTGCGCCTTGTCCGATTTGTATTCCGCGTCTGGCGCGGCATTTCATACGTGATGCTCGTTCCTATTCCTCGCGCGGTCTCCTGTTCGCTCCTGCGGAATATAATCTCTATCTCCTCTTAAAAATGCAAAATGTCTCCTTCAGGTGCAACCGAGCCATGAATGTCTGTACATCCCGTTCGACGGCGAGGAGCTATCGTTCAAGGATTACGAAGTGCTCGTCATGCATTAACTCGATTGGAGATGCTCGCGGTGTAACGCACGTCTCGCGCATGGTCAAAGTTAATCGAGTTAGTTGAAGACCAGCCTCCAAATAAGCTGCTAATGCATAAGGCATAATGCACGATTATGAATTATTGTATCGGGAAGAAGAGAGTATCGTTGTTTTAGATCCTGCTGTAAGGATTAAAGTGCAATAGCATGTCTATGTCTATGTAATCATTCTTCCCCCAATCTTCTGATCAGTAACTTATTAAAGCACAACAAGTAAACCGTCTGTCTCGTTGTTCATTATTTTGCAATCACGTTTATGCCATTTACAGATACAGATCGACATAAATCGATCGAATTACGTGTAAATAATTCCTGAATTTATAAAAACGTTAAATAATAATAAGAAGCACCGTTACATCATACGGGAGAGAGAGAGAGAGAGAGAGAAAGAGAGAGACAATAAAAATCACCGTCTCCTCTTTTCTCCTGGTCATTTAGAGACAAGCAGATACCTCGGTAAGCAACGAGTTATTTAAGCAAAAATTATTTGCAAGGCAAATAGTTGACGAGAATAAATGTAACGGTGACCTAAAAGCGTATTGCGCCAGGCAAAAACGAATGCGAACAAGAGAAATCGTTTCTGCCCATTTAATTCGATAGAGCGAGACAGAGCGAGACAGAGAGAGAGAGAGAGAGAGAGTGAGAGAGAGAGAGAGAGAGAGAGAGAGAGAGAGAGAGAGAGAGAGAGGAGAAGGGGAGAGGAAGAGGAAAAAATCGAAAGCGGCTCCGTACGCGAAATCGGAATCGTTAACTGTATCCGCGATATTATACTGTTTGAAATCCGTGATCGTCGAAGGTGATTCAAGCGAGAACTCGCGGTAAGGCGAAGCGTCTCTCGTTGCAACGAGCAGACGTAGCAAACGATAGCGCAATGGTATTAGAAACGGCTGGTAGCTTATTACGATGGTATCGATAAACCGTTGTCGCGCGATCGGCGTCAACAACCGGTTGATCACCGCGAAGGAATTGTGTCCTCTGATGTCGCAACCGCGCGGCCGGCCAAAGGGGACGGCTCTTGGAACGATGACGAGCAACCGACGCACCCTCGTCGTTCGGATATCAAGACAGAAGTGCCGGTGACAGCTCTGCATCGAATATTTTATAAGCATCGCCGTGGAATTGCGAGCATTACTCACTTGACGACGTCACACGATCGACTTGAGAGCCAGGGCCGCCACTAGGCGTCTTTGCTCGCCAGGAGGCGACCTTGCGAGCGCGCGATTTCGCACCGCGCCGATATTTTTCCGCGGCGCGGTTTTCGGGAATCGTCCCTCGACCGGATGATCGAAGACCGAGATGAACGCGAGATGAGGGTGAGAGCGAGGGTGGATCCCGAGCTGGGATCCTCGTGCGAGCCGCGATACGGCAGTGGCGAGCCTCCTCGCGAGCGAGCGAGCGAGCGAAAACGCTCGGCGATCGAGCCGGGCTCGTCGGCCGCGCGGCATCGAATTCACCGTCGTGGATAATGGCACTTAGGTGGACGGCCCTGTCTAAAATAGGCTCTGACTGTAGAACGCTGGGTCCGTGCGTCGTAGTGATTACTTTATCAACGAATTGTCACATTTAACAGCGCCTCGTCGAGCTACGCGCGGCGAGAGCGATTCGACGATGCTCCCTGTTTACGCTCAGTTGCCGTCCAGTTCGAGATCGCGGTAGGCGACGATCGAGCAGCAGCCACGGCGGCGGATTCGAATCCACGGAAGATCGGAAAAATCGCGCGGCAGCTGCAGATGAAGATGCAGCAGTCCATCGTAGTCGAAACGCGCGCGCGGCATTCCTGAGAAAAGAGGTAACGCGCGCGCTTGGATAACAATCGCCGTTGTCCGACAGCGGACATAGAAGAAGGTGCTTTGCGACAAGAAGAAGGCATCGCGGATGATCAAAGGTCGCGTCACTCGGATGGGTCATCCGGCGAAGGAGCCTTACGCAACGGACCAGTCGCGCTGGTAATCGCGTATTGTTCCGTGAACGGTTCTCCTTTGCGCGCGACAAACCGTCGACATCATCCCGCTGCGAGGCAGATCGCGCAAGTTTTCGGGATCGCCGCGCGGTACGCCAACGGCAGCGTTTCCTGAATCCTCCAACGTGCTCGGCTGAACACGCGGTCCGCCAGCCCGGGCGGAAGTCAGGACTGTTCGGGGCCAGAGGAGGCGGGTGCACGATGTACCGTCGAATCGTCAGGTACATGAAGCCGAAGAGGATCATCATTCGCCGGCGCAAGTACAAGTACTCCCTGGGTAGGAAGATGAACAGGATAATCATGACGCGCTGTCCGTTCATCAACATGTCGCGGCCGAAGGCGAATTAGGCTTTACGTAACGCGGCACTGGTCGGGGAGAGCCCGTTTCCGCGGAAAGATCCGGGGCACGAGTCGGCAAACGTGAGCGCGTTATGCGCCATCGCGGAAGTCGCTCGCGCGTGGAGATAATCGCCGGCGATCCCGGCGCACGATCCAGAAAGGAAAAGCAGTAGGATCGAGGTGTCCGCCAACGTGGAATAAAGCTCCGGGGGGGAGGGGGAGGGGGGAGGGGGGAGGCGAGGAGAAGAAGAAGAGAGCGCGGTGGGAAGACCGCGCCGGGGCCTCGCAGGCACCGGCAGCGTCGCGAGCGTTGTCGGGGCCTGACCTTGACCCGAAAACTTGTGCGGAGCGGAATCGGAAGCGGCACGGAGCAGTGGCGGAGCGTCGCTCGGCAGCGGATCGTAAGAGCGCGGCGATTAAGCGCGCGCGAGAACGTCGGCGACGTTGCCCCGGGGGGGACGTTGCGTGCGCTTTAGTGGCTAGGTGGATGTGCACGAACGTGGATCAACTCGCGCGCTGAAGCCTCTCGCAGGAGCGGTGCCGCAGGCTGATCGTAGATCAAGAGGCGAACGCGCAGCGGCGGGACCGATCGAGCAGAAGGAAGGAACGTGAGAAGGTGCGTGGCGGCGCGGGATCCCCGCTGGTTGCTGTTACCGGTGACCGTGGAAGGAAGGAGACGGACGCAACGGCCGCAACGCGATCCCGTAATGCACGATGGTGTATTAGCCGGGAGCTGCGGGACCACCGTGCGATCACCGTCGCGGCGAACGGCCTGAACGAGATCGAGATCAGAGCTGCTCCTCCGAGAGTCCCCCGAACTGTCTGATCGTCGCGCCTCGAGATCTCCCCGCTCTGATGATCTGTGAACCGGCGATCCTGCACATCCGGACGCTCAGAGACAACTTTGCATGACTCCTTCGCTCGTACCCGTGTGAAAAGAACAATCCTCCTTCCCCAAGAGACATGTCGGAGATCACGACGACGATCGGCGCGTCCGAGAAGAAGCAGGCGGCCTGCCAGGTCGCCGACAAGCCCGACAGCGCGGTTACCTGGAAGTCCATGAGCATCCGGCAGAAATGGTCCTTTCTCACCAGCAACATCACCGTCGAGCCGATGGTCGCGTGCTACGTGATACCGAGCGTGCTCTCCTCGCTCGCCGTGCAGAATCTCATCCTGGAGAAGGCGTGCCGGGTGAACCTCAACTACACGGACGAGGTATGCTCGGCGCTGTCCGCCAGGAACACCACCGGCTACGAGGCCGAGGAGACCGCGGTGCAGCAGATGGTCGCACGCATGCAGACCTGGAAGACGCCCCTGCAGAGCGCCCTACCGACGATCCTGATCCTCTTCATGGGCGCGTGGAGCGATCGCACCGGTCTGAGGAAGCCTTGCATGCTGCTGCCGATCATCGGCGAGTTCTTCAGCAGCGTCACCCTCATCGCATGTACCTACTGGTTCTACGAGCTGTCTATGGAGTTCGTCGTGCTGGAGGCGGTCTGGCCCGCGATAACTGGCGGCTGGTTCACCATGTTCATGGGCATCTTCAGCTACATAGCGGATATCACGTCCGTGGAATCGAGGACGCTCAGGATCGGCGCGGCCAACGTCTTTCTGTCGCTCGGCGTGCCGATCGGCATGGCGCTGTCGGGAATACTGTACACGAAGCTAGGTTTTTACGGTGTCTTCTCGATCTCGATGGTGTGCTACGTAATGAGCTTTGTGTACGGCCTAGTGGTGATCAAGGAGCCGGGCGTGCTCGCGAATCGTTCGCGAGAGAAGGTCCCTCCAAGGCAGGACAAGCGGAGCTCCATATGCGGCTTTATCTTGGACTTTTTCTCCTTGAGGCACATCGAGGAGACGTTCCGCGTGGCGTTCAAGAAAGGGACGAACAATCGCCAGAAGAGGGTAATCGTGCTCATGGTCATTGTTATGGTCGTCATCGGGCCTCTTTATGGTGAGTCGCTCGAACGGGGCGCCAATTTTTTGCAGAAGCTTCCCACGTTTCTTCTCCACGCGGAAGGGCCGCAAGAGAATTCGCTTTAGGACACGAGGAAGAAAGAGGGAGAGAGAGAGAGAAAGAGAGAGAGAGAGAGAGAGAGAGAGAGGGGGGGGGTTTGCTATTATGCTTATAACGTCGTGCCATGTTTCATCTGTCGAGATATCTCTCGAGAGATTCGCATCGTTCGATCTTTCGTTCTTGCTGCAAAGTATTTGCTTTGATCTCCTTCCGAATATCGCCGTCATGAAAAATTCCGACGACGGATATTCCTGATATCCTCGCTCGCGTTCATGGAAGCACGTGCTCGCATAAATAATTTTTCCCAGCTATCTCCTGGCTTTTGAGGACACTCAGTTATTCAAAAATTCAAATCAACATTTTCAGATACATAAATAACAGATTCGCAAAGCAATGCCGTAGCGACTGACGTTGGAGCTATTGCTCGAAATTTATTACGTTATTGTATCAGTTACGATTCACCTACGCATGAATTATGTCATATTAATGATATTATATCATGATTCTATTAATCATTAACGTTTAGCATTCATATCAACGGTGACATCTTTAATTTATCGGCTCTCGCCGCTATAACGTAAAAACAAACGCACCAGGAGGAAAAAGTAATTTACGTGGAATTAAACGCAGGTATTTACTGATAATTTGAGATTCAAATGGCCTCGAATTAAAAATAGCGTCGATGGAAGAGGAGAGGCGCGCAAAAATGAAATACATTCATCGTTATCCGTCTGCATCCGCGGCGCGCGATAAAAACTTGCCGTAACTCTCGTTAATCTTGCTACTAGCGAGTTGCGGTAACCGTGCGCATTCCCACCGGTAATTACCAGCGTCCGACACCGCCAATGTATGCGAGGGGAAAGTAATAGAAGACATGTGCTCGCACAAAACCAGGTACACATCATAGGAACGGCGCGTTGCTATCTCGATGTGCTGGCGCACCTTCCGCGGCTAGTATTTCGCTAGTATTTTCAAACGCCGATATTAGAGCGCGAAATCACGCTACGAGCACCGCGATATTAGCAAAACAGAATCGCGAACGAGGCGTATCGCGCCGCATCGAATGTCGCAACACGGACACATGTTGTCGTACGTAGACGCGCCGCTCGACAAACACGGCGATATTGCGAGTGCCCGATGCATCGCGCCCGCAACTTTGGCTTAGCTTTCGCGCGTGTAGCTTCGCTAAGCTTGCGAAAAGAAAAAAGAAAGGAAAAGAAATCTCTCCTCCGCCGGGGGGGGGGGGCATTACGTAATGCTCAAAGGCGACCGCGCGACCGGAGATCTTTTTAGACGTTTCTCTAGCGCGCGCGCGCGCGCGCGCGCGTGACTCGCCTCGCGCACTTGGTCGATTTCGTCGATTTCGAGACGAAACGGTCGGTATACCGAAATTGATACACCGAACGCGGCATATCGGTAACAGCGCGACCACTTTCAGCTGGCGGCCTGTCCAAGCACGCGACCACTCGAATCATTCAATTTTTCAATTAGCGTGCATTTGTTACAGCGCGCCGTCGCGACTTTAACGCGATCGTGCGCGCACGGCACGGCGACGACGCACAATTTCAGCGCGTTTTCGCGGATGCCCTTGTTACAATTTAATTATAAGGTAATGGTCGTTACAATGTCTGACTACGCATTAGTACGTATTATCTTAGCTGTTAAGTGACGCGGTCAGTCTCGTCACGCTTATAACAATTTCAGTGTAATAGGCGTCTTCCTGATTTCGAATGCCCTAACGCGGACATACCTGCGCTAGGCTGCGCGATGACACTTTTCTTAATTCTTTCCATTCTTTCTTGTCGCAGCCCACTTGGCCGCGTCCGCACCGGGCTAATGTAATTAACGCCTATTCGGCCGGGCTATTTTTATAATGCGGGCGGAGGCAAACAGAATCCATCCGCTGAATCCATCCGCTCCCAATATCTCAAGCAAGAATGCCACGTCCGAAGATTCGTACCCCTGTACGAGCGAGTCTATGAAATTCTGGCTCCATTATTGCGAGCACGCGTCCTGTTCCTCATCCGGAGACGCGGCATTCGCGGAATCACCGCGTTCGTGAGATCACGAAGCTCCTCCGCTTCCGCTTCGGTCATGTGAAAAATACGAAAATTTTCCAGCAGGTCACGCGTGCAAACCGGCCGGCGGACAGGCGAACAGGAAATAACGCTGCTTACCTGCATGCGATGTCTTGCCGCTAATGGATACGCGCATATTAACGCGCCACGAGTCGCGATCGTACGTATTGCGATGCAATTCCTGATTCTCGCTCGTCGGTAGCGCACGCGGTGAAAGTGCAGCGCTGGTCGCGTCTCCCGTATTTGCCGTATTTTCATTATCCGCGAGTTTGTCGGGATGTCGGTCGTCATCCGGACGTCACACGTCGCGAAGGAGTGAGACAGATTTTTTCTGAACGAGTTAGGGATTCCACCCTGGCGAGAGGATGCGATATTTGTCCAGCGTAGAGATGGCTCGCTGAGCAAACGGAACTAAAAGCGTTTCGCGTGTTATTGAAAAAGCGACGATTACTATCAGAATCGTGTCTTCGTCGGGTTTCTTTTTTCTTCGCGGAGTATCCTCGTTTTACATAATAGAGGATGCGACCTTCCTTTGCAGTTAGCTTGATACTACCGCAGGAAGCAATTGGTCTAATTGTTGCCGATGTAATCGCTGAAAATCGCGCATAATTGAACAGAAAACAGTCGCGCCTGGCTGCACCTACATATTGTTGTGCCGTTGTTGTGGAGTCTCATAAAATAGGATGTTTTATTGTAAACGAGCTATCTATCGACTCTGACAGTATCGATGACTCGTCTCGGCTAGAGATGGATTGCGGCTCGTAAATCCACGACTTAATGACTCCGGCGATCGCGCAAACGCGAAAATGCAAACGAGACAGACACGAGAGCGAATCGATCATTTCCAAGCATCGGGCATTTCGTTCCTCTCGACATTTCCCGATTCACTGACTGCCGACTGCCGTCTCGGATTCGGTGACTTTTGTACATAGTTTAATAAGTTTAACAATAACGAGAATTACAATTAGAAACGTCGAGCGTGTATCATCTAGAGCCTAAGAGAAAGGAGACTATTAAGGAGCTGTCGTCGCAATGCGACGACCGCGTGAAGAATTGGTTTCTCGCCGGACAGATCCTGCGGACGCGCGTATCGCGCTTGTTATCTTAATCGAGCTCGTGCGAAAGACAGCAACAATGGCTAGATGGAAACTTGGATTAAACCGAGATTCCGCGAAGCTATTATGCAACGTAGACTTCCGTCTGCGCCGGTCAATAATGTCTCCCTGTCTCTCTCCGATGATTCCGAAGAAATTATAATTATATCAGCCAGTAATAGAGATTACATCTAAAATCCTCTCTTTACGTCAGCCGCTGTGTACTTTCAGCCGCTGTACGTGATCTTGAGGCGAATGTTGCAGAGAGGACGATCACGTTGAGCAGGGACATTAACAGCGAGCCTTTCTTTCAGGCGAGATGGCGGTGCTCTATCTCTACATGCGGTACCGATACAACTGGAACGAAGTGACGTTCAGCATGTTCTCCACGTTTGGCATGATAACTAATCTCATCGGTAAGAGTACCGTCTGAAACTAAACATCCTTAACGACTTACGTGAGCGACGTCGTGACGTCGAGCGCTTCCCGCGAGTGAAAACTCTGCTGATCTCTCGTCCGTCATCTATTTGACGCGGAAAGGAAACGCGTTGCACGTTGGGAACACGTTCTCGGAGCACGGGGAGTATGCGCGCGCGCGCGCGGGGGAAGCAATCCTCTCTGGCTCTGGCTCTGCTGTCGTTTTGCGCGAATCGAAGGTACCCGTTAACTCCGCGCTCGTAACTACATGCTCATTAGCTTAATCAAGCCTTTTTGTGTTCGCGCACGTATGAAAGCCGTAGCTTACGTAAGAATAGATATCGTTGCTAGGCGGAATCATCGATTTATCCTAACGGATCGCGGCCGTTGCCTTGAAAATGCGATCGTTTGTCGCGAGCGAGCGAGCGAGCCAACGAGCAAGCGACATAAATAATCGCGATTCGGATTAGGTGTCACCGCCAATGGCGAACGCGCACCATTTACCGTACACGGTAACGCGGCGACTTCCGCGGGCTTTCTATTTGCGAAAAAAACTCTCTATTTGCCGTTGCCGATCCGATTTAACGCGCGTCCAGTTTCTCCCTTCGCGCGCGAGCGGCGAACGCGGCGGGTTCCCCTTCGTCGGCGGACGCGAGGGAAGCCTGCCGGTTCAGGGATCATCAGCCGAACGACCGTCACCTGCTTGCTTCGCTGATGAGAGATGATGTTCTGATGCACAGGGACCGCGATCTCCGTGGGTATCTTCAGCCACATTCTCAAGATAGACGACGCGATCGTGGGTATCATGAGCTGCATGAGTAAAATTTTAGCAAGTTTCGTCTACGCGTTCGCCACAACTGCCTGGATGGTCTACGTAGGTCAGTCTTTTTAAAACGGCTAACATCAGGGTAACAACTGCATATATCAAATATGTCAAACGTATCGGCCCCGCCTGACCCGGTCAGTGCATCGAGTAACGCTATCTGACTCGTTTCAGCTGCCATCGTGGAGATCGTGAACGGCACATCCTTCATCGCCATGCGGTCCATAGCTTCCAAGCTCGTGCCCACGGATGAACTCGGTAAGCGATAGCGAATGCTACGGTGATCCTCCTCCTCAAGTCGCCCGCAATGCCTCTCTTAAGTGGCCGCGTCGGTTTCTAGAATTTTAAGAAAGGTAGAAAGCAAATCGCGTGTACACTATTGCACGAGCCTCTCGAATCGCCAACGTCTGACTGTCCTTGCTCGACCAGTCAGGGAAGAAGAGAGACACCTTAGCTGGAGTCCTTTCGGTGAAAGAACGGACAGATGTTTCTAGATTCAAGGATGACAAATCGGCCGTTACGTTGCATCTTGACGCAACTCTTGATTCCTCGGATTCCTTCACCTTGGCGCGGCCTCGCGGAGCCGCGTAAATCGGATAATTCGGCCGCCGAATTACACGTTTGTACGTGCTGGCGATGGCGAGCTTTCCGTCATCACGTGTCTAATGAGGACTTTCCTGCTTGTCCTGATCGTTCGGCCGGCCGGCAATCTGGCGATAAAATTTTTTTATTTCAGCCTTCAGTCCAAGCCTGATAGCGTTTTATGTGATTTCGCAGGTAAGGTCAACTCGCTGTTCGGCGTTTGCGAGTCGCTGATGCCGCTCGTTTACGGGCCCATGTACAGCGCCATTTACGCGGCGACCATGAACACGTTCCCGGGGACGTTCTTCATCGCCGGTGGATGCATGACGATGCCCGCGGTGTTTGCATTCTTGTGAGTATCCGGCGAGAAGCGTTCTCACCTATCGCGACAACGGAATCGGCATGGCCGGAGGTTTCGATCGGAGGTTAACGCTGGATGCATCGGATCGAATTAAACGAGACGTCCTCGACGCGGCACGCGGGTCGAATTCTGAACCGTTAAGGAGACGCGAAGTGTGTTAAGAGTGCAGGGATAACGGTTGTTCGCATCGAGTTGGCAAATTGTAATCGCGTTGTAATATTATGTATCTTTGATCAGCTGGCTGTATACGGAGCACCGAAAGGATCGCATGTTGAAGGAGCAGAAGGAATCCGAAGCCGCCATCAATCACAAGAACGAGGACACGGCTGATCGCAGCGCGAAGACGCCGTCGAATCTTCGAATCATGGACGCGCAGAGGAGCACGCACAAGGCCGAGATGATGAACGGCATAGATAACGCGGCCTTCGAATCCGAGCAGTTGTGATCTCACGATCCTTTTTTTTCAAACCTCCTTCTTCTTTTTTTTCTTTCTTTAATACACGCTAATGATACCTCATCGAAAAAGAAAGGACTGATACGGGATACGCGTCTCCAGGCCGGTGCGATGGATACTGCAGGCGGACGACCTGATGCATCCTTGACGCTTGCTTCGCGAGACGATGCCGGAGGAAGCTTTAGAGTAAACACGCTAATCTCAGCCGATACAGTAATCTTTAGGGCAAACAGAACGAAATCGGGATTCGGAAAGCACGCTGGAACCACGACGAGCTGCGAGCTTCAAGTGTTCAAGAAAATCGATTTTATTTCGATACCATCAGGCTGCGTACGAAATGACGATGATCTTGATGGTGCGACGATGACCCAAGCGGATCGAAATTTAAATGAATTTCATGTGACGCTTCTCTCGTCATAAAATATAAATTACGTGATGATGAATCGGGATTCCGTGACGGAAATTTTTGAAATCCTATGCAAATCTGCATACGCGCGATTGTTAGGAGTCATCGTCTTCAGCATCAGAATTCAGTCTAAGCTGTAAATAAAGAGAACTTCACCGATGCTCTTCTTGATTATCCATGACTTCACTTGCTCCTCCGCAGCTTGCGGATTCTTTTTCGAGGATCTCAAGGTGCAGAGACATTCCGAATAAAGGATAATTGCCGACTTATCTTTAATCTGACATCCGTAGTTAAGCTAGTAGCTAACAAGAATTTAAGCAATATTATTTTTCTAAGAAATTTGGCACTGTGTAACTGAAACAGTCATTTTAGAAAGGACGATTATCGCGTTAATCGCGAGATTTTCATCTCTAAGGAGCATGAATCTTCAATGATGTTCGCCGAAAAGATTATCGTATCAAGAGATACGATAACTTACTACATACCGATATCCTTTAAAAATAAAGTTCTTTTTTTAAAATGAATGTTTTAAGAAATTAAATGTAACATTATACATATATATATATATATATATGTATGTATGTATGTATGTATATATGTATGTATGTATGTATGTATGTATGTATGTATGTATGTATGTATGTATGTATGTATGTATGTATGTATGTATGTATGTANGTATGTATGTATGTATGTATGTATGTATGTATGTATGTATGTATGTATGTATGTATGTATGTATGTATGTATGTATGTATGTATGTATGTATGTAATAAGACACGCACGCAATTCCTTGTAATCTCTAGCAAGAATCTCGCAGTCTTCAACTGCAGTGCCCGTTTAAAGATGACGGGGATCGATTACGCGTGATAACAACGTTGTATTTCGATAAAATGGTGTTAAATGTGATTTTTATTTAACAATCTATATCCTTTACTTTGGGTACACTAGTACAAACTGTACTTAAACAGATTGTGGCGACGGCATAAACACGAGACGTGTACATCACGGCTATTCATATCGCGACCTTTCGGTTCTACAATTATCCACTGCGTGAATTCTTAGGGCAACATTTCTCTCGGAGAAATCTCGATTCCGTTTTCTCCCTCAGCGTGAATCTTATGCCGAGATATACGCCGAGATCGCGCGCCTCAACGTTTAATTGATAGAAAAGTTACTTTTCCAAGCGAAGCTCCCAACAGCGTATCTGGATGACGGGGAAGCCTCATGTTTAACTAATTTTAAGTGGACCTCCAATGCAAATTTCACTTGAGATTTAATTCACATGTATGCGCATATACGAGACAATATAAATCCGAAATTGATCAAAGTGACCAATGCATTTGTTATTGACTCTGCGATTGACTTGACGCTTTGCAAATTTTCATGTATCTGAATTTTTCTTTTTTCTGTTTCGGATCAGCGGATCATCCTCGCGGCGAGATAAAAGACAATAACACTGATATGTACAGACGTAAAGACGCAAAGCAGATTTCTATCTTTTCATCGTTGTTTTTTCCAATTTTAATGATCATACGATGGCATCTTGGGACAGGGGATGGTCATTGTCAAAAATGGTCAAAGAAGAACACAGTGCAGGTTCATGTTTTCAACAATTTACTCCTAGGCTCTTGTTCTGGCCAGTTGACTGAGACCGGCGCGCACTCGCGGTCCCCCCCCCCTCCCTCCCTCCTTTGTTACATAATACATAAAAATAATGGTATTTACAAATGTAGGGAGAAATGTTAGGCACTCAATGAACTCAAAACGGCGAAATCATAAGTGGTAGCCTTATCGCGCGCATCGTAGGCGGGTGGTGCTTCTTACGGCATGCGATGTATCGACGAGAAGATGCACTTGAAGAGCATACGCGCGCATACACATACACACACCCACGCATACACATACACACGCATACACGCACGCACATACGTATGCACACATACACCCGAGAGCGAGATAAGTTTTAAGGATAGGCGTGGAAAATCGAGCGCAGCTACGCAAACTCGAACGTAGCGTGAAACGCAAAAGAAGAAAAAAGAAAAAAGAAAAAAGAAAAAAAAAGAAAAAAAAAAGAAAAGAGAGAAACATGAAACCGATGGATAATCAGTTCGTTCGAAAATTTTGTTCGCCACGCGATTCGAATCCATGGTCCGACTGTCGATGGTAGATTGCGTTGGAATGTGTTGTTGATGGTCGGATAACAAGCATTTTTCATGTGGAATGTGCTCCGCGCTAAGTCTCCCGCTGACGATTCTTTTTTTTTTCTTTCTCTTGCCTTCTTTCTTTCCTTTTCTTCTCTTTAAAAATTAAGTCGCATTACCTAAGTACCACGTGGTCGCGTTAATTCGCAACGTTAATTAATCAACGCTCCTCCCCGTACTCTTCACTGGCCTTTGCGTTCGTCACGGTGAACGGTGTGGACATTCGAAAGGAAGGATTGCTCACACTACTCTGATCCTACGCGTATCAGTGCGTGATCTATTCCCGTGTAGTCTGGGCATGTCCGTAGACTAGAGTTCTCGTGTCTCGTTGGCTCGTTGTTGTCTCAGATCGGAACCCGCGAGATCTATTGTTCCGTCGCGCGTCCGTGAATTTCCCTCCTCGTGTCCAGATTCGCTCGCAACGAGGTCTCGAGGTTTCCGCGTCGAGCATTAACGCTCGTTCTGCTCCTTATGGATTAAATCCGTCTCACCCCACGTTGCTACACCTATATTAAACATAAAAATAAGGACGTAGTCGCTGTTCGCGTGCGAGCGGTTTCTCGACACTGCCAGTCCGATATACAGTCGATGCCCCCTTTCGATCCTGTATAATAATGTCCTCTCTTCCTTATCGCTTAACTTTATCGGTCGACATACAAATTGCGTGATATATCATCGTTTTTTCCTTTCTCCCCCAGGTTGTTGCCTCTTCTTTTACTCGACGTAAAAGTCCACATTACGCTGAATAAAATAAGTTACACGATTTTACGTCTATGTTGCTTTTTTTTCCTTTTTTTTTCATTAAAATATTATGATACAAATTACAATTATTTATGCTCAGAGTGTAAGAGCCGTTAGTTGTGAAACTAGAAAGCTTCTCTTGCCCCTTCCCTTTACTCGCCGTCGTAAAAATTGCCTTCCACGAATGGGATACAATTCGATTTGTACAATAAACTTTATACATATCCACGATTGATATGACTCCGCCGCATTTCACACGTCGAAGATCGGCGCGCGTACGCGACCGATGCGCACAAAAATAATATCTAGTGCGGTAATTATAGTGCGGTAACGTTCAGCCGGACGCGATCACTGCCTGCTGTGGATCAGCGGACAATCCGATGGTCTCCGTTTCCTTGACACGATCAGTTGTCGATGACAAACGAGCGCGTTGTACTATATATAATAATAAAATCCGCAAAACAACACAAAGAATCGCTGTACATTTGGTCACTCAAGAATCTGTCCTTAACCGTTACTTATCTAAGTGTTACGTTTAGCAGTGCGTATTGCGCGCTAACGGCCCTTAACCCGCTGATAATATCACAGATGAATGAGTTTCCGTGTTGTGCGTTACGCAACGCTATCTAAGGTTCCTAACGAGTGCGTTGATCCTTTCGATTTTGTCGCTGAGCATTCGCTTCTCGGACTCAAGGGCTGTTTTTAAGGACAGGAGCTCGCAGTACTTCCGTTCTACCTGAATGGTCTCGGAACGCAGGCCGTTGTACTGCGCCACCAGTTTTGATGTCTCGCTTGTCAGAATCTTCCTCTCCAGTGCCTTCTCTGAAAGTGACGGGAAACACGCGACGTTAGTAAAACAACGTCGTTGTCATTTGTTCACGGGGAAGATTCCAGATTTCAGATTAAATACCTTTCAAGTACTCTTTGTACGTGAACATAACATCCTCGATCCCAGTCCACCTCGGCTTATCTCGTTTCTCGTACACTTCGTCGGCCGATGTCTCGCTGATGTCGATAGCTTTACAATGTTGTTTCACGCCATTCTCACCAGGCATGGGTAAGGTAGGATAATACATCGAAACGATATTCGGAACCAAGGGTGGTAACGGTGGTGGACGTTCCGGTATATGCTTCACTTTAATTCTGTCCAGGAGACGCATCTTTTGAGGTGGTTTTGGTAAAGCTGGAGGATTCTTAGAGTAAACTTTGGCGATTCTTTCACAGTAGGCAGTAACAGAGTTCGCGCTCTTCCGTTTCTTGCGATCTGCCAGGACGTATTGCCATGTTACTTCCGCCTCTGTGAACAAGTGCAACAAGATTATCGTACTGCGTTCGTTTATCATTTTATTTGATAAAAAATTTTGTACGCATAAATTTTATTAGAAAATTAGAATGTCAAGGATAACATTTTATTTTAATCTACTTACCGTCTCTCTTATTTGGAGGCATAATATCGAGGCCTATAGTCCTGAGAAAGCCGACCTTCGGCTCGAAATCTGGCGTGTGAAGTAAAACGTCCGGATGTTCACGAGGAATCGGTAAGACAGACTCGATCACGGACTCTCCTTCCAGAGGTAGATCTGGTGGATCGGGATTCAATTTATATCTTTTCTCGACCTTGCACAATTCCATTTCTGTAAAAATAATGGCATTTATATCGCTTTCGATCAATCGGCAGTACGAATTGCGACATGGTAACGAATTGGATTGATTCGCTTACCATTCCTGATAGTCAGAGTAGTCAAGCCGAACATAGCTAGAAAGGTCAATTTCTCTTCCGAATATTGTAGCTTAGCCGGCGGACCTTTCGTAATCCAAAGATCCACGTCTTTGGTTTCCTCCTCGCCCTCCGAGTCGGAGCTACATGCATTTCTCTCGTTCATGACGCCTATATTCTTCTCTCTTTTACGTTTACGCCGCTTCTCGGCCAGATCGAGGGACGATGTCAGCTCCTTTGGTCTCTCAGGCACTAGGAAGGACTTCTCGTTGCTAGTAACGTCCTGCTGCTTGACCAGAGCCTTGCTGAGATCAGGTACGTTTAGCACCGCTGGTTCGCACTTCACGGAAATCTCAGTCAAATTATTGCACTTGTCGGTAAAAAATGTGGTCGTCTTTAACTCGTTGTTGCTCGCCGAGAAATTCAGGAGCTTCTCCTGATACTTGGGGATCTGCAGGAGCAAGTTGGAGACGTTCTGACAAGTGCGCAACAACTCCTCAGACTTGATGCTTTGCATCAGCTGCGTCGTGTCCATGGGCTTCTGCGCAATGTCACTTATGCTGAACTTAAAGTTCGGTTGAAACGGTAATGTGGACAAGACGTTGTTCTGATCGCATTGCGTCTTAGTATAGTCGACCTCGGTTTTGCACTCCTTCTCGCTTAGATTGTAATTCACAGGGTGAAAGAGCGGTAGACTCTTTCCCTGCTGTTCGTAAGGCAAATGCGAAATGGAGGGCTTCTCCTGGAACGAGTTCGTAGCTACGTGATTCTGATTCGGCAACTGCGGTTGCCTGATCGGACTTTCGCTCGCAATCTTCTCGTTGCACGCGTTCAGCTTGCTGTCCTTCGTCGCGACGTCCGAGCTGTTCTTATGATACGCGCTTGCATGATTCGCGATCTTGCTGGCGCAGCTGGTAACTTGATTATTGGCGCTGAAACCGCTGGCGTTGCTTATTGCTTTTTCGCTGGAAACGCAATTGGCTGTACTGTCGTTTCGCGAAGTTGTCGTGGTTGTCGTTGCGGTTGTCGCGGTCGTTTGATGTGATTCGCCGACGTGATGCTGTGCATTTGGCTGTTTCGTGCCATTAGAATTGGACACGACGGTTACGCTGCCGCTATTACTGCCGTGATTACTGCTGATGTTTATCGTCGGTACATTGAGCTTGGGCTGGGAATGATGTGACTGATGGGGCGATGATAAGGACGACGATGATGACGACGACGAGAAATGTGGTGGTTTGTATAAACTTGGCACGTGCGAAACTGGTATATGCGGATGATGGTATTGCTGCGGCGATGGATAAGGGATCGACTGAGAGAGCGTTTGCTGGCTGCTCATAGACTTGCCGTCCATCGAAACGTTCTCCTGCATCACTTGGCTGCCCACAGCTTGAGAAGTGATTATCGAAGACGAAGACTTCAAGGACGGCTCGTGGTGGCCAATTTGATTGGCTATACTGTGATTATGACTGTTCATTATCGGCCGTTGCTGCGTCTTCGTAGAGGAGGAGCGGAACGAATCCTCGAAGGGCCTAACAAAGGCCGGCTGCGACGTAGTACTCATAGTACTCGTTGTGGTCGTCATAGTCGTTGTCGTGGGCAATGATGATCCCACCGTTGTCGTTACGGTTATCGGCGGTTCCTTACTTCTAGACACGCCGTGAACGCTATGAGATAACGGCGGGGACTTGCGGGTCGTATGATTCGTCATACTTAATGTCGACGAAGAAACATTCGGCGGCGTCAGAGCCGCGTGAGTCGTCATCGCGCTAGACAGAGAACTCGTAGTCGTCGCAGCACCGCTCGTGCTGCTCGCGCGTTGTTGATGCTGTTGTTGCTGCTGCTGTTGCGACGGGAGCGATTGTTGCTGATGCTGTTGCTGATGATAAATGGAAGTGGTGATCGTAGTAGCCGCGCTACTCATTACCGTGGCTGTGTGCTGACTAGAATGAATAGTACTCGACGGTACGGGAGGTAAATGGAGAGAAGGAATGGAGATGATGGGTGGAAGAGACATGTTTAGAGATAGTGGCGGCGGCGGCGGCGGTCCTATTACGCCTGGCGTCAAGGATGGGATGGAGGCTATCGAGGGTATCGGCGGTGGACCGATCGGCGCAGAACTTATGGCCGTCGGAGGCGGCGGTACGAGGTTCAGAGGAGGCAAAGTGGTTCCCAAAGGGGGCGGTATGGGCGTCGAGCTGGCGGAGCATATGGAAGTAGTGCCCAGGGTTGGTCCGATAGGCGGTGCTGGACTGGGAAAAGGTGGCAGGCGAGAATAGATAGTAGCTGCTGCTGCGGCTGCGGCTGCCGCTGCCGCTGAGTCAGTAGGTGGTGGAGCAGCTGCAGCTGGTGGAGCGGAGGATTGTTGCTCCTCTTTGCGAGATTGATGGTGACTGCTGCTAGTGGCGGCGACGGACACACTGATGTTGCTGCTACTGACGTTCCCGGTGTTACTGCTGTTGTTTCCGCCACTGTTACTACTGCTGCTAGTGTTGCCACCGGCATTGCCTCCGCCACCGCCGCCACCACTGTTGCTATTATTGGCGTTGCCACTACCGCTCTGTCGTTCTCTGTTGTTGTCACGTTCTCGCTCCCGGTCGCTATGCATCTGAGCCGCTATGGTCGGCTTCCTAGCTGGAACAAATCCCGAACACAGTGCTTGGTGATCTTCCACTCGTCTACAATGTGAGTAATCCTGACTATATATCGCTCTTAAATGAAGAACTCAATCTCCTTTTACGTTGCGGAGCAATTCTCAGAGTAAACTCAAAGAGAAGTCGTACACGATCTTCTTCAAATAGAAAAAAGGAACGCAGCATATTGCCATACAGATGCAGATTTCGCTATCTCGTAAATGTCCGTTAGAATTTCTTCTGATATTTTTAATCAATCCGATGTGAAGAATAATCGGTCTACTACGATATGGTCTAAATGTTTCGTTAGATTAACTGAGATAAACTTTCATGGTAGGCTCGCGTGCGAGAGGAGAAGCGTTAAGAAAATATCAATTATATTTCTTCACGTATTTAAAATTCATAAATTTATAAAGCACATTATATGCTGTGATTTAACGCAGATTAATTGTATCATATGTTTGAAATAGCGTATCAAATTAATCACCGCAATTAATTTGCTGTGAGTTATCACGCCTTGATTGGGTTAAGAGAAACCTAACTATAATTAACATACGTGGTAAAATTTAATATAAAATTTATTTCGTTCATAAAGTTTATTTGTGTTCATCTTTTTCAACTTACCTTGGTCTCGCTTAATTGTTCCGACGCTATAAAGAATTGCTTAATATATTCGCTTCGAAGTATTGGGGATGATTACTGTTATAAGTAATTCCAATAAAGCTAAAAAATTAAAAAAAAAAAAAAAGAAAAAAAAAAGAACAAAGAAACAAACCAATTGTCTAAACTAACGGGGCAATCGCTATCACCGTTGCATCACTGGCGTTAAACAGTACTTTTTTTGCTTTTTTTTTCTTTTCTTTTCTTTTTTTTTCATATAAAATATATGTACATTTATATATATGTATATATATATATATATACAAGTAATTACGTATTATTGAATCTTCCCCAAAACTGTTTCAGAAAATGATTCGAGGGTCAAGAATTTCAAGTCCATTAGAATTTCAATCACATTTTTTGCAAGTTTTATTTTCATTTATAGTCCAAATATACATGTTTACATAATAAATTATATAAAAATGGTATAATTTTGACAAAAAAGAACATGTATAATAAAGTTTATATACATCGGTTGATTTCAGTCAGTATGAGGAGCAATATGTTCACTATACAATTAAGGGAAACTATTTTGACATTAAGTGGTTAATTGCAAATTTCTAAAACAGTTGCGGGAACTAACGCAAGAGTGCATTGCGCCTGATGAAAGAACAGTCGATTATAAGCCAGCCACTTAAATTGTTATAGTCTAGCAAATTGCGGTTTTACGCACGAATATCTAAGTTTTCTATCTAAGTTCACGCCTCGAAATTATTATAAACATTACCAACACGAATGATACGTTTGCTGTATCGAATAATCGATCAAATGATCAAATGTTCATTATGTTTCGCACCGATCTAACAATTCGTTTCGATAAAAATTGATAATTTATAACGCCTAATGGACACTAAGAAATTAGTGAACGCTTCGTAGAATACTCCAATACATTCTGCTTACTACATCTTAACAATAATAAACATACATTAAGAGGAAAAAAAAAGAAAAAAAAAAAAAAAAAAAAAAAAGAAAAGAAAAAAAAGAAGAAAAAAGGAAAGAAAGGAAATAACTCGAGAATTAAAAAAAATCTAGAAAATGTCATCATTTAGTTTACATAACAGTAGTCATCTCCATTCAACAAGCAGAGCGTGATTTGTGTGATTGCCACAAATGCCCTACGCGCCGCAATTTCTCCTTAAATCTCAACGGAAACAGCCCTTTCGTTTAGAAGGCGTGCACTCTTATGTTTAAGTTTCGCTGTTATCAACTACAAAACGATTAACTATATAACCAATCTGCCGTCGTACAGTAAGTGGTTTCACATTTCGAATACTACAAAAATGATTTGGGACACGTATGTGCGCCGTGTACACAACGAAGACCGACCGAAGACCGACTTACTGGTGTGATTCCTTTATCTTGATATCGTCAAAAAGCGAAAGCCAACGGATAAGTCTGACTTCGGTCCGCAGGGCGGATTAAAAAGAAAGAAAAAAAAAAAAAACAGAAAAAAAAAGAAAAAAAGAAAAGAAAAGAAAAAGAAAACAAGAGAAAAGAAGAAGCTAAATCAGGTCTCGGAAAGTCTCGGCTTGTCGCGTCTGCAATGCGTTCGTGTATCCTAGATCGAGACTGTGGGACGTCATACGGTATAGGATCCTTCGCCGCTAAGTCCATCTCTCTGACAGTTCGAAGGACAATATCTCTAAGGTGAGTGTTACGCAGCGAACGTAGCGTTCGCGACGTACGAACGGGCGAATTTATCTAGACTTTTTCCGATCTTCGCCGCCAACTCCGGGTAAGCGAACAGGATCTGACACGAGCCGAACGTCAACGAACGCCTACGCTTGTACTCGCGATGACGCGTGCTCGGCACATCTCGCACTCGCTCTTCAACGTTCGTTCGCTCACGGCGTATAACTCACCTTTATACCTCGCGCCGTATCGCGATGCTTACCTAAATCATAGCAAATCTACTTATATCTTCGTAAGAAACGAGTATAATTATGACTATAACTCTCATTAAATCTAGATTAAAATTAGAAGCGTAGTAATGTTGTTGTTTGTTCATTTCTTTTTGCTTCTCTCACCGGGTAACAGTCACGTCTCTCTACAACTTCTCCTCGCTCGCGCCGCCAATCCGTTTATCTAACATAGAGAACTTTGGCTCGCAGTTACAGGTCGTACGAACGTCGCGCGCCAACGACAATCGCCGCTGGGAGTAACGATCTCGCTTGGCACCGATCTCGGGGTCTATAAAGCTAAACGAGGCAACGTACGCCACGCGTGGCGAACGCGTATGTGAAGATAGCCGATTCGATGTAGCGACGTTCTCCACACACATTTCCAACAAGGAGATGCTAGCTGATTGACAAGCTTGGATATGGCCGAACGGAAAGGTATATCGACAATGTACGTGCGCGAGACGACGGCGTGACCGTCATGACGATGCCGCCAGCAACAACAGCAGCAGCAGCAGCAGCAGCAGCAGTAGCAGCAGCAGCAGTAGTAGTAGAAAAAGCAGATGAAAAAGAAAGGAAAGAAAGAGAAAGAGAGAGAGAGAGAGAGAGAGAGAGAGAGAGAGAGAGAGAGAGAGAGAGAGAGAGAAGAGAATGGAAAAGAGAAGAGAGAGAAAGAGAGATGTGTGGAAGAAGCTCGCGCACGCCTTAACGAGCGATCGCGGATAGATTGCGATCGCACTTTGCGATCTCCCGACGCTTTCTTTTTTAATGATAGGTAGTGGGGGGTGGAGCGACTCGCTCACCTGCAGTATCGGCGGATGCAGGTGCAGGTGCGGGTACCGGGGCAGCGGGAGCAGAACTCCTCGCCGCTCTTCTCCTCTCCTCCTCCTCCCGCAGTGCAGCCTGCTCCCGTGCTTGTCGCAGTCTGTGCTCCTCCTCCAGTTTCAACCTGAAAGAAAACGAGGACCGCAGCAGCGGCGTTAATGAAGAAGCAGATTCGGTGATGCTGTCGCTCTTTCCTTTCCGAATCTTTTGCTTACCGTTCATGCATCACGGGAGACATGAGGCCCAGTGAAGCGGGCGGCGGAGCAAGCATGTCCGGACTGTATCTCAGTCCGTACAGAGGATACGATGGCAATCCGGGGAACAACGGCGGTCTCAGCATGCCGCATCGCTCCAAGTACAGTTGTTCCTCTAACCTGCGACGCAGAGAAACGTCAAAGATCAATTAAACCGCAGGAGGAATTTAAGAGATTGGAAGAACGCGACGAGTTCAAGTCTCGTTCGAGACTTCCGAAATCGAAATCCAATTATTTACCTATAAGCATGCTGCAGATGCGGCGGCGGATAGAGACCAGGATGATAAGCGCCGTAGGTCGCGGGATCCAAGGCGAACGCCGGCGGATGAGCCGGATGATGCTCGGGCCGATACGGTTGGAAACCAGAGCGAGCCAGCAATTCGGAAGCCGCGGCAGTTACGCTGTGCTTGCTGGTTTCGACGGGTCTGGCAGTAGTGTACAAGGAAGGAATCTCTTCGGGTCTCCGTTCGTGCGTCGATCGCTCCTGTAAATCCGAATTTAACGACGCTGCCGTCAGTAACGATGCGACGAGCTTACGAGAGATATCTTTCTCGGTGATTCTCATCTTTCTCGCATCCTCTGGAGGGCGTTCGAATGATCAGTATAGATAATACATAATCGGTTCAGTTCTCGGGGCGGTCTTTATTCTGTCGGATGGTTTAATCAAAGAAAAAGGAAAGCGATAATCACGCGGAATTAACGCATCAATTTGTGGGAAGAAAAAAAAAAGAAAGAAGAAAATTCGGAGAGGAGTACGCTCGCGTCGCCGGGAGTTAACAATATTTTCAAGACGATTTCCTGGAAGGCGCGGGGCGACGCAAATTGCTTGAAATTTTCTTCAGCTTATAGTCTCTTCCGCCACTTAGACGTTACGAGCGGTCTCGCGGTTTATTGCCGGGCGTTGTAACGAAGTCGCGCACCGAACCGGCAATGAGTTACCGCTCGGATGACTGCACCGTGGAAATTGGTAGGAAGAACGTGCATCTCCGGTCAAGACGAGGTAAAGAATCCATTAGACAAACATTGACCAACGTCGAAGAAGAATTGCAAGTTCTGCAAGATCTTTCTCACAATCTTACTTTCTTTAGTGAAGATCAGAAACAGAAAAGAACAGAAAATCCTATTTGTGCCGCATCGGCGCATCGATCAATCATCTCCCTTCCTTCTTTTTTTCCTGCTATTATTAACGAGATTAAGACGAAACGGGGAAAACTATCGTCCTCCGGATTACTTAACCCAGATTGTCAGCAGAAACCAGAAGCTTGGAGAAGTCTCGCATTTGCAATGCAATAGTACGGACGATACAATCGAGGAAGGAAGCCGGGATCTTTGATCTCGCCGATTATCGGGAATTGAGCCGTTTCCTTTATTCGCTTTCCGCCAGAGTAAGCACCTTTTTCATTTCGTTACCGAGATTGGCTGCGTTTTCGATCTACCTTTGAGCCTTTGACACTCCGCGATCCTGCAAAGCCGTGCTTTGACTCGCCTGCACCCCGAAACCATTCTCTTTTTCTTCCGCGCCGTTGGACGTCCGTAATTTTATCCCGCCTCGACACTTTCGCCTCCGGAGTGGAACGTTAATTCACGGTAGCGATTACGATCCTCGAGATCGCGCGAACGCTCAGATCCGTCTGCGATATCGCGCGCGAGGAGGCGCACTCGTGTTTTCTCTCGATTACGCGAATCCATGTCGATTTCGCGAAGATTGGACCAAAGGGAAAGGGACACTTGTCAGAATCTTTTAATTCACGGTATTGCTGCACTTCTGTATCATTAAATCTCGATTTAAATTGCACCGAGACCGAGTTTGAGAAAAGGCCCGCGATGAAGAGCGTTTTCTCTCGTCGCGCGATCTACGGGAGACGCGCTGAAAGTTCCCAACATTCGCGAATTGTAATGATGCTCCCCTCGGTAACGTCGTCAAATAAATCGCGCCATCAGCAGAGGCGAACCCGAACGATCCCAAAAGAGGCGCAACAAATGTATGCACCCTCCTCTCTCACCCCGTGCTCTTTTCGCATCTACTTTCCGCATCGGGACATTCCTCATCACCTGGCCTGAGGAAAGAAAGAAAAAAAAAGGAAAGAAAGAAAAAAGAATAGGAAAAAAAAAAGAAAGAAAGAAGAACCGTTTGGTGTCCACGTCGCGCAAAGGCGAAGACGGACCCAAGGAGACATCCGGGATCGATGTCAACGATTTTTCTCAGCGGCGCGCCCGCTACGCTAGGCGTGTTCGCTTATTATTCCGATCATGGGGACCGAGTCGAGGCCGAGTCGGCGGCAGGGGAAAGGAGAAAGACGGGCGCGATTATTCACCTTAGCAGGGGACGGGCCCCTGACCAAAGGCGGTGGCGCCCGGTTCTTCGGGCTGGCGCGGGGCTCCTCTTCCTGAGATGCCGGGCCCGCCTGCTTGGCCAGGTTCCTCAAGGCAGCGGCGAAGCTCCTGCTGTTTTGCTGCCCGCCCGGTCCAGGTCCCGGGGTGTGACCCTGAGGTAGAACACCGGAACTGGGTCGGTGGCACTTGCCCATCGAGGTTGGCTGGGCTTTGGTACTGGCGGACTGTAGACCTGAAAGCAGAAGGGCAGGGGTCAGCGAGTCCGTGTGAAATTATGCTCGTGCAGGCCGCCTCGTAGTCTCTCAGAGGGGAGGAACGCGCGATCGTTGTACGTCGACGTGGCGCAATCATGACCTCGCGACGTCCGTTTGCCCGCGGCGGCTTTGCGGGAGCGCGCATTCGCTCGCGTGACGCCTTCGCGAACGCCTCCGTGTCATGCGTGTCGTCCCGTGACGAGATGACCCTTGGCGGTCGCGCGGCTGATCATCCCGCATGAGAGTCCGATCTAATCGCGCCCTTTATTCCACGATCGCCGATACTGAGCGACCATCTCGCGTTCACGGCTCTCGATAACGCCTCTCGTCGCTCTCGTCGGAGGAAGGGAAGCGTTATCAGGCATAGATTAACGAGCGACCCCGCGCACATGTGCAGTTTAGTCTCTCTCTTTCTCTCTCTTTCTTTCTCTTTCTCCCCATCTCTTCTCTTTCCTGCGCTCGTAACGAGCGTGCCTCATAATTCCTCGCAGGATCGGAGGTCGCGCTCGTGTTGACGTGACCCGCCGGGGAGGTCGGCCGAGCATGATCGACTTCGTGGAAGATTAATTGCAAGGCGAGCGGACGCGCGCGGCGAGGGAGGTAGAGACTTGAAAAGGAATAAATATCGCCGTGTGCGTGTCGGCACGCAAAGCCAAATCGACGGCCGGGGCCGATTTCTCAGCAGTTTCTCTCAGAGCCGCGTGATTAAGAAACCCGAGAGCCGCCGAGGAGAGTTAGCAGGTCTCGAACAAGCGCGCGGCAACCTCCTCGCAACTCGCCCAATTCTCTCGATCGATTCTATCCGCGACTTGCGAAACGGCGCCGATCCTCGCCTGCTGGTGCACTCGCGTAATGGATAATTTCGGCGATAATTTCGACAACGAGCAACGACGCGGCGGTCAGAGATCAATCGCGTATCGACGGATCGACGTTAATCGATGTTAAACGGAGAAACCGCCAACCGTAACACGTGAAGTAACGATCGACGTCGGCTCGATCGCGCGATCGGCAGATCCGTGATTTTTCTCGATGAATTCCCGGCTTTACGGCGCAAGTGACGTGATAAAAGGCGATGCGCGTTGCGCCGCGATAATGACGCTAATAATTAGGATTTACGGCGAGAAGCACGAACCAGTAATAAAATATCGCCGGGCACCGCTCGCGAGCGCGAGCTGGCATTCGTTAATCAGACAAACGACCGCGACAATTAATGGACGCTTGCGGCCGGCAAAACGAGCCGGATAATCGACAAAGTAGAAATAATTTTAATCCCGACGTAATTATAGATCGATCGACGGCTTTAATGTTTCCGTAAAAATGATCGCATCGTAATGAGCGCGAGGAGAGATAATTAGTCTTTTTTATCGCGAGGGAGCAATAATGAGACCAGGGCTTGGCGCAGGTTCGCCGGGGAAAAAGGAACACTGCCTCGCAATTTGAACCTAAATTCGAGCTCCGGCCGCAATTTGAGCGGGCATCGCAGAATACCGCGAAAACAAGCGCCGCCGCGACGGGTAACAACAAAAGGGGAGGAAAAGAAAAACGTGTGATTACGTTAAATGGGAGAAAATTAAGTTATCGCGAGCTATGTCGCGAGGACATGAGAAGATTTTTCAAGAAACTCGAAAGTGTAACTGCTACACACACACATACACACAGTGTGTGTGTGTGTGTGTGTGTGTGTGTGTGTGTGTGTGTGTGGATGTGTATATCGCATCATTGGGAATCGCGTTTTTCTTTTTTTTTTTTTTTTTTTTCTTTTCTTCTTTTCATCGTTTAAGGTGGCGGCACGCAGAAGTGACTTTTTCTCGAAGCGAAAGGAAGAGAAAAAGAAAAAAAAAAAGAATAAGGTGCAACGGGTAATTAAACGGTAGCGTAGCGGCAACCTCCTTGACACCGATGATAATGATATTCTCGAATACGTCGCATTTTCATGATACCGTTTCCTAGTTTCCCCAGATGATCCCATCCACTGCAGCGCAACCTCCACTGGGCACCACTGGGCAGATAATAATAATGTTGCATATAATTGCAGCTCGCGCGAGAATAATGTTGTGCATAATTGCAGTTTTACTCTATCGCATAGTTATAAGAAGACACGATTGACACTGACATCCGTTTGTACGACCCGGAGTTCAATAGGCTAATCGAATTCGTCTCATGGACACTCCGATTGTATATAATCATAAACGTCAGAGGAGGGAAAGAAATCGCGATATAATTCCGCGTTTTTGCCTCACTATTCCACTATAGCGATCCGAGATGGCTCTCCAGTCTGATCCATCCGGCTTTTCGACATTGAACGATCCCTCGGCGTGAACTTTATCCGCTGCGATCTCCATGACCATTCTCCGAACGATTCGTTCAATCGGGCGTCCATCACGCTTATTCTCCCGCGAGTCCCTTTTCCCTCTTTCGCATCCTTAAAGGCCGACAGAACGGCGGCGCGACGATATCGGGCGCGGATTATCGCCTCTCGAGTATCTCGTTTCTCGATTCCGGCGAAGAAAACCATCGAGCAACGCTCGCGAGGTCTCGCACGATGCCATGCGGAAGAGGAAGAAGTCGCGCGCGAGGCGATCGGCCGGTCGAGTTCCTCCTTTCAGTTTCCTCTTTTTTCGGGATTACCGATTCACGTCGGCATGTGAACGTCCCTTTGTCTCGGCGAAGGGACGGCGAGGAGAGCAGCAGCCACCCCCGCGCGAGGAACGGACGGAATGAAGAAAATAACAAAGAGATAATGCCCCCTTCTTGGGGGGGAAGGGGGCATTAGTCCGTTCCGCCATTGAATTCTTCATCAACCAAGTGCGGACGGACCTTCGAGTCCTTTCGTCCCTTCCTCCTCAGCCTTGTTCACCTCTTACTCCATATATTCCTCGCTCGCTCCCATCCCCCAAAAACCATCCGGGAGTCCTTTCCCGCTCGCATTGTTCATCCCTCGCGACGTTGCCGTCATTCGATTTCCACGTTTTGTATCCCTTCGCTCGCTCCCCGCCCGCCATCCTCGACGTCGCTCGTCTCGTCAACGTTACGAGAGGGTGGAGTCAACCGGTGAACGTACGTCTAACGACGATGCGTGTCACGTAGTTCGTTACGGACAAAGACGGCAAGTACTCGCGCGTCATCGGTTCTCCCTTTCTCCGCGAGACTGCAAACGAGCGAGCGTCCCGAGAAAAAGCAATCGAAGGCTTCCGCTCGCTGCCTCGCGTTCTTCGTTAACGGCGGCGTGCTCGCCTCCCCTTTGTTCCCGCAAACTCCCGGCTTCTTCGTCCCCCCGCAACAACCCTCCCCCTGCCGGGTCCGCTGCTCTGATTTGAATAAACCGCGAGATGTCCGCGCGCTTGACAGAAATTTCGCTCGCGCGCTTCGCCCCGGAAACTTCCCACCGCAACTTTCATCCCCTTTCTCGCGCGACTCGAACTATCGCCAACTTATCCACCGTCTGCATTACGTTAATCGTCGCGCGCCTCATCCTCCTCCCTCCCTCCTGACCCGGATACGAATCCCCAGAAGCGAATCTTCGATGACAGACGAGAGATATGCTCGGCTCCTCGCCGAGTCGACGGACTTCTCGCCCGCTCGTTACCGACGAGGGTGCGAAAACGTGCCCGCTCGGGGACTACAATTCTAGCCGAGGAGGCTAGAGGGCGAAGGAGCAGCGAGGGGAGGAAACGACATTTACTATCTACCGGCTCTGCCACGAGTATCATTGCGGGGTGGGTTGACTCCGTGCGTCGGTGCCACGAGGATTCCATCGGGTTCGGAAGAGGTGGAGGCTGCGGCCGGAGACCAGGGGAAGGATAGGGGGCCAGAATGGGGCTGCTGGCGGGGGGTGTTAAGCGGCTTACAGTCTGTTACCATGGTAACGCCACACCACTAAGACAGGAAGAGAGCCTGAATCCGGCCCGTTACGGCCCCTACCAGCGCTGCTCTTCCACCACCCCCCCTCTCTCTCACTCTTCCGCTCAGTACACCCCATCAACGGGCGCTCTCTCGTGGCCTCGCGAAAGAGCAAAGGGTGGCGAGACTACGACCGCAACGGGGCTATAGGGGAAGGGGGTAGGACGAACGGCGCGTGGATAGGGATGGTGGCGACCGGATTACGCCACTAACTCTGTTTTTACACTGAAGTGTTTTCGCCGAGCGCTTCCGATATGCGGAGCGTCGCGTAAATCGCACCTGCTCCCGTCGCCTTCTTTTCCTGCCGCCCGGTCTCCTCGACTCGTCGAGGAGTTAAATCTTTGAAGTCGAGGAGAAAGAGAGAGAGAGAGAGAGAGAGAGGGGGGGGGGGATTTCTCGGCGGAGAGTTGACCCGCCGCCTGCTGTTATTGCACCCTCCTCTCCCCTATCGACTGTGTTCTCGCTTTAACATTTTTCAGCTCTCGTCACGCGATATCTCGGGTCGCCGATCGAGCGGGAGGAAGGGTGAGAAAATCGCGTCTGCGACGAGGAACGCGGCACCGCCTGATCGGAGGGGCGTTCTCCTTCATCAGCGATAACGCTCCAAGCGAGATACTTTACGCCACCGTCGCGGATGGCGTAACTCTTCAAGTTTATCTTAATCAGGTGGGAACGGAAAGCGCGACGCTGCATCCACAACACCCCCCGTTACCGTACGCTCCATCCCTCGCGGCTAGGGATTAAACGAGACGCGAGGGGCGACGCTCGCGAGTCGGCGCGGACGGCGGCGAATATCGTTTGATCTCGCGTGTCGCCCGCAACAGCTCGCGGCGCCGCTACGATGAAGTCATCATACGAGTCGAGTTCACCGCGCCATTAAGCCCCCCCGGATTAGAGAGAGAGACGGCTAGGCGTAGCCGGTGCTCGCGCGATAACGCTCGCCGCTTCGCAAGTTCGCGAATGTATCTACTTAAGGGCACGAAGGAGGGCACGCGCGCGTGGGAGGGACATTAACGAGCGTGCAGGGCAAAGTCGGCGACTTGTCGGAGCGGATCGTCAGACGACGTTTCGTTGTTCTTTCGCGCGACGACATTTATTCGAACGCACGAATCCGTGTCGGGATCACGCAGCATCGCGAAGGGACAAAGCGCATTATCCGCGGTGCACGGGTCAAAGGAGAGCCCCCCCCCCCCTCCCCCCCCCACGCGGCACGTTGCCAAAGGTAGGGCGTGTCGATTTAATATAACCGATAAAGTAATTATCATTTCCGTTTGTACGACAGATATTAATCGACGATGCCAAACGCACAAAGAGATAATTGTCGCGTCGCTGAAGGGAGGGAAGGAGGAGGGAAGGAAAGCAAAGAGATCATTTTATATCGTTTATAGCCGTGAACCGACCGCGACGATAAAAGGTTCATTACGGGCGGAGAAGCGAAGCGGCAGATCGATCTATCATCGAGAATACGACTTTCGTAAGCCCGCAACGGCGCGAATTAAATGCTCGACGGATTCGACGCCGATACGTTGGCGGCGAATACAATGGGCCCGCGAAACGCGATTAATTAAATTTTCGTAAATATTTAATAACCGTTGCCGTAAATATACGTGATACGCTACAAAGCGCGCGTACCCATCAAGATTCTATATGGAAACGACATTTAAGCTGCGCATGAAATCAAATATTACCCGAAATTCATCTCGTCAAGTTTCACGGAAAAATCATTGGGGACAGGGGGCAGGGGGCAGGGAGAGAGGAGAGCGATAATTCTTGCAAATTACGTTAAACTCTTGACAGAGTTTCTCAAATGCCAATGGAGCGATACGGGGATGCTCGCGGTGCCCGTGGCACACACATTACCGGCACATCTTATCTCTCAACCGATAAAACCGGATATCCGCGGTATCTAATTATATTAAAAGCGCAAAGGGGGAGATTGCCTCGGAAAATCCGGTATTCCGCGTTATAACGCGAATACAAGAGCCCGGCAGATAGACAACAGGTGGAAAGCGATTCCTATAAGGTTGACAAGACCATCGACGCGGATGGCAAGCGCGAGACATAATAGGAGAATGACGCGGGGAGACGGGGGGGGGGGGCGTCGTCGTCGTCGTCGTCGTCGTCGTCGTCGTCGTCGTCGTCATCCGGCGTCCCGATGCTCGGATGCAAGGATAAAATCCCGACCAGGCTGCTGCAGGAGAGAGAACTCGTTCCTCTCTTGTTCTCGCCCTCGCCCTCCCCCCTCCTCCTCCCCCCATCGCTCTATTTCTGTCTTTCTCGCTTTTCTCATCCCTCCGTTCGCGCGCGCGGCAAGAGCGGACGGATTCGATCGATTTTCGCGTCGCGATAAACGGGGTATCGTTTCCAACGTCGGGCGCATAAATCCCCGACGAGAGCCGGGGCGCCGCGACGCCGGGCGTCGCGCGCGCGCGAGAACGCCTCTGCCGCGCGGAAACGCTGGACCGCGAGAAGACGCGTGTTGCCGATGATTCTCGCGCGCCGGCATGAATTATTTAGAACGCCGCCGTGCGGCCGTCTCGACACGTGACACGCCTGCCGCCATCGGCCGCCATACCGTTCGGGAAATAAATTCTAATGACCGATGATCTATAACACGCATTCGCGCGATGACTCGGGAATCCGCTACGGATATCGCTGCCTTCCTCGCAAACGCGACGTTCCTCGCTCTTTAAGTTTCTCCCAGCGTGGAGTTAAATGCAGCTCCGCGCGATCGATAGGCGTACGCCGTTAACGTTCGCTTGCACCTCGACTTATCGAAAACCGCGCTTTCACGATCTCCTGGAACGGCCGCGTACGGCCGCGTCGTAAAACCTGTCGACTGTCCGAGTGACGATTTCCCGTCCGCCGATCGGTATTTGCCGAGCGACGCGACCATCTCGCGACGATCCCTAATGCTCTCGCGGCTCGACATTCCCGGCTACCTTGGTGTAAAACATCAAGATATTATATGCCGAGCGCTCGCGCTATCGCCACGCGGCTCTCGCGTCCTATGCATAAGACTTTTATGCATAAGGCATGACGTTCTTCCGACCGACGTCTTCTCCCCGGGGTACTTCCGGTACGCGCAGTAAAACACTGACGGAGATCGTGCCCGGAGTGGGAATTGCTCACTGAGATTCGGTAGCAAGCGACGCGTGAAAAGGGACGCCCAGGGAGGACCGGAGAGAGAAAACGCAAATAAAGAGAGAGAGAGAGAGAGAGAGAGAGAGAGAGAGAGAGAGAGAGAGAGAGAGAGAGAGACCGGCAAGATGCTACAAGCAGAGCCGTGACTCTGGAAATTTCCGTGGCGGCGGAATGTCGGACGATCGGCGCGAAGAAACGCGCGACACGCTCCAAAGTCGTGATTAGAGGTCATCCACAGGTTTCCGCTCGAATCCGACGCCTGCTCTCTCGTATCCAAGATTAATGCCGAATCTTCGACGGTTCTTTCGCCGATCGCAAACCCGTGAGCGATAAATTTCCATTCTGTTCGCGCACATTGGCGTTTCCCTCCGCAGGAAGCAGCCGCAGGTGAGAGATCTTGACGCGAGCTGGCTTTTCTGGGCAGAAATAAGCGATCGACCATCGCCGCGATGAAGTTGCCATTAGGGCGCGCAGGAAGTTGATATTTTTAACGGCAAATCGTCGGACGATTCATTCCGACGACGTGACCTCGCTCGATCGGCCATCGTACAAAGTCCCGAGGGGGATAAGAGCCACTTTGTCGTGTACTTAGTTCCCGTTGGCACACGTGTACACCTTATGAAATGTTAATCGCGTGCATTCGCCTTTTATTGGTCTATAAGACGAGGTAATCGTCGAGTACCGGGGAGAGCATCCACGGAAAGGGAGGAAATCGATACGCAACGTGGAATCTTCAAGAATTACGTGTAATCGAAGCGATGACTGAGGGAAGATCGCGCCAGCGGTAAGAAGAACTTGCCGAGAAGAACACGCGCTTGATCTCATCTCGAGAGATGATGGAGAGACGGAATAAAATTAATTAATAATCGTCAAATACAAAATCCGGCAGATAGCTGCAAAGCATAAAATTCAACACGGGACGTGCAACATTATTAAAAAAGAAAAAAAAAGAAAAGGCGGAGAATCGGACTCTTCTCCGGAACAGGATCCTTTCACCGAGAAGATTTCACGAGAGCGCAGTTTCGGCGATATCTGACACGCCGTGCTCGCAATTACAAGGCAGAATCGAGATAAGTTACAAGGAGAAAGTCGATACGGACAACGGCCTCGGCGATCTTTTCCGCGGCGCACATCTGCGCCGTACACGCAGGGTGGTTGGGAAACATGGCGGCGTAAGGGTGAAGAGCAAGAAGGCTTTCGAGCGGGGAGTGCGCGACCGGCCCTTCGATATTAAAACGTCGAAAAAAAGAAAGAGCGCGAGAGAGAGAGAGAGAGAGAGGGAGTCTCGAGGGAGAGAGCCACCTTTGCCGAGCGAAGTTTTCCCTTTAACCACCCCTGGTCGCGATACGATACGACGCGCGACGACGAGACGCCGGGGTTGTCGGCGACGATATTAAATTTCCGGCGACGATACCACCAGTTCACGAGCAGAACAACCGGAAGGCTATCGACCCTGGGCGGAGCGCGGATGACCGATTTCGATATTGCAAAAAGGAGGGAAAAGAAGAAGAAGAAAAAAAAGAGAAAAGCGCCGGCGCCTTTTGCTCTCGCGCTACGTGCGACAATGTTACGCACGTCCACGTGGCGTGATAAAATGATTTATCGGCAAATCCGTTGGGGATAATTAAAGATGACTCTTTCGTCCACTGTCTGCCCGCAGCGTTCTCCGGAAACGACACGAGGCGTGATTAAAATCGTAATTTAACGTCGTAATTTAATCATGATGATCATAACAAGAATAGTAACAACAATAATGATAAGTAATCATCGGAGGAGGCAGTGTTGGTTCCGTAATGACTGCTAATATCATGCCATGAAAAATCGACCGACATTATATTCGCACCTCGTATCATAATTATCCCGGTTAAGCGCAACTGAGGCTAATGAGCCGACGAGCGGAATAATGCAGGGCTCTTGTTTTATTCATTCCGGAATAGAAACGTCCGGTCAGCTATACGCGTAAGCACCGACTGTCCGAGACTATCGCCGGATAGGAGCGTGACATGGATAGGAGTGCAGCAAGTTGGTGAAAAGGGCAGGCGAAATCCCCGATAATTCGATGAGGCTCCAGATCGAGTGTCTCATGCGATTCCGGAACTCGGTGGTGGTCGTGCCGACGTTCGATAACCAATCGAGAACACCCCTTGGGGAAGAGAATCGCGGATGTAGAGAGGGCGGCCTGGTCGATGTCTGCGGTTCTCGCGTGCTCTCCTGCTCGCGGCGCGCGAGGATGGCGGAAAAAGAAAGGGAGGGAATTTGTTTTGCTCTTGGCGTAATCCCCCGAGGAACGTAAGCGGCATACGACAAAACACGCGCCGAGAGATTAAATAAGACGGTTCGAGCACGTTCGAGGCAACGGAAGAAACGACCTAACGCAGACAGAGACGTGAGATAAAAAGTAATTAAATCATCCCGAGCGATCGACCACCAGCCCCCGCGCGGCCACGCTATTCGACGACGAGATAGCCGAGGATTTTCTAATCCTAACGACAGAGTTTTCAAGGGGGAAAAAAAAAAATTCCCACGCCGATTAGATAACGATGCTAAAGAGCGGTGAGCGAGGTCACCCATGCTAGAGTTCGATCGCCAACGAGACAGAGGCGGGCGAAGCATCAGAGCAGAGGAGCGATATAACAGCGGTGGCCGTTCCTCGTGTCAGATCGTGGTTGACCTTTTCCTATTTAATCTTCTGACTCCTCGCGTAACCCTCCACCTCTCTCACCGTTCCCCTTCCCGTGCGGAGCACCCTTGGCCGCGCACGGAAGTCGGGTCTCGCGTGAAAAATCGATGCCGGAAGGACCGGGGCGGCGGATTAGCCGAAGGGGAGACGCGGACCGGCTCGGCAAGGGCAGCGTCTAACAGAAAACGACGAAAGGGCCCGGGGAAGACAAATTGCGGTTCGCGAGGGAAGCGGATTATGTGTGCCGGCGATTTGTATTCGCCAGTCGTTTCCGATCGATTTGCGACCGAACGAGATAAAGACGGGCAGGAGGGGAAGTCCCGGACACGATTCTCCTCGCTTTAACCGGCTCGCGATGCTGCCAGTTCGTGCCTCTTTAATCCGCGGTCGTCCACAGCCGATTCACTCGACGATCGAATCGGCGATCGAATCAGTGGAATTTAATCCGCGACATCACGGATCGGTCGCCGATCGCGAACACGCGCCTAATTATGCTCGAGCGCGTGCCGCCTGTCATCCTCCAAGTCACGGCTCGCCCCCGCCCCTTCATCCCGCATAAACGATGTCATTTTTCCCATTGACTACTCCATCCTCCGCCATCCACCCCCCGCCGAGCACTCCCCGGTGTAATCCGTCTCGCTTGCGATCCTTGCCTCCCCCTCTGTCCGTCGATGACGCTTTGTCCGCGCGCGATAACAATCGACTGTCAGAGTTCAGCCCGCCCCCCGGCCGCCCACTCACCCCCAACGCCGCACTCCATCCCTCTCGCTCATATTTTCACGTTGCGTAACAAGCGAGTGCAAACCGCGGTCTTAACAAAGGCCACTCGCCGCGGTCGAATGGACATCTGTCGAGTGCTGCGGCACAAACAGCCGTCCCTTCGTGGATTCGGACCGTATCAAGGTCGGAAAGCATCTCGCCGTTGAATCGCATCTCGCGTCCATTCGCATAGCCAGAATCGATTAACGTCGGGAGTACAAACGATGGAAAGCCTCGACCCGCTCGTTAAATCTCCGAGCCGCGCCGCGCGTTAAAATCCGTTCGCCGCTTTTATTGCAAGCGCGGAAGGACGCGCGACGTTTCTCTCTCTCTCTCTCTCTCTCTCTCTTTCTCTATCGCGAAGCGAACGATCGAGTTGCAGCGAGTACATTAACGAAAGCATCTCTGCGAGAAGGTCTCGGATCTTGGTATTTTTCTCGCCTCTCGTATCGCCTCTCGTATCGGCCGATAAATTCCAGTTTCGGGAAACTTGTCGACGACGTCGCTCGATGTTATCGAGAAGTCCGTCCCTCACCCCGCGCGCAGAACGCACGGAACGTGAGATTTTTGCGCGAATAACCAGCAGCCACCGGAGGCGACGGCGGGCTTGAAAACCCGCCGAAACTCGAGGCCACCCTTACGAGTCCCTTGACATTTCGCCAAGCACCCCCATTGAATCACCATATAAACGACTCCAGGGCCAGGCACCAACCCCTGATCCGCTGTAACCTCAAATATACGTTTCATTTTAGTCCCGGTAACGCTATGAGCGTAATCATGGGCGTAGAGAGCCTCGCCACATTTGTACGTCTTCGCCGCGAATCATCTGAATGCTGAATCTCCCCTATCGCCGTCACGCGCAGCGATCATCGAGCGTCTGCGCCGAACAACGTTATGCTCTCTCCTCAATGACGGATTCGACGAAACGAAAGACAATGGGATGCACGATTCTGTCGTTAAGCACAGTTTCACATTCCGATAGATTCGTAGCCTCCCTCTTGGTTTCCACCCTTCAAGCACGTACACCACTTGGTAAGCTTGTACACCCTGCACCTTTACGTGAATTGGTATAATAAAATAATACGTAATGTTACTGTACGCGATCTCGATTTGAGTTTCGCTCTCACGATCGCACGCGACGAGCATCGTCGAGTATCCGAACTTTCGATTACCGGAAGTTACATCGAACGAATTACATTGAGCGTAGACGAGGGTGGAATGAGAATGCCGACGCCAATGCGATCTCCTTGCCCGTTGCTCCGTGACGGTGGGGTGCCCGGTGGGATTTCGTGTCGACGCTATTCGTTCGTTCGTTCGTTCGTAAGGTGCTTCGGAATTTCCATATTAATTCGTTAGATCGTGAAACGTGACGCGAATCCACGATTTAATAACGTTTTGTTCGCCGGCACTGGCGGGGCGCCGCGACGACTCCCACGGCTGCTCTCCTCCCCGTCCGCCCCACGTGAACAAGAGGGTGAAAAGAACGGATGGAAAAGGGGGGAGCGACTAAAGGGCCATTTAGACGAAGCGACTTCCAGAGGTCATCGCATAAAGCTCCCGCTCTCTCTCTCTCTCTCTCTCTCTCTCTCTCTCTCTCGTGCGCGCGCGTGCGCGCGATGTCTGATCACCGTGATCGTGCGTAATATCCTCCTCAGCTTGCTCACGCTCGCTGGACCACGATACGCCGCGGCGCTCGTCGATCGAGCCGGTCGCGCGGATTCCTTTATCAGGCGGCAGGCAATTCATTTAATTAGCATCACTTAAATCCTCAAACAGACCCGCCGGTTAAGCGGCGCGGTTCACGCGAGTGGGAGGGGTCGCCGGGATCGTCGCAGTGTCAAACGCGGCGCCGCGTCGCGCATCATCATCGTCAGCCCATCCAGCAAGCCCGACACAGCCAACACAGCTATGAGTGCCGTGCGCCGGTCTGCCGCTCGTTGCCAAATAAATTCCCCGGGGTAAATAGTAAAATGAAATCTGCACCGCCACTCGGTCGCCGTGAAAACACGGCCCCTCATTAATTCCGACCGCTGCTATAAAACCCCGGAACAGCGGAACACACCGGGCGAGCCGCCGCCGCCGCCGCCGCCACCGCTGCCGCCGCCGCCGCCAACTCCTCCCCCTGCGGTCCCCTCCTCTCCCTCCCCTTCCGCCTCGCCGCCTCCCGCGCGGCCCGGCGATCCGCTCTCCTCGCTCGCCCGCGTTTCGGTATGAGCCGCGTGCGCTAGACTCTCCCCCCGTCTCTCTCCTTTGCCGCCCTGTCTTTTGTTGTCAGAAAGAGAGAGAGAGAGAGAGGAGCACAACCCTCCATTCCCGCCGTGGCTCTGTATACGAGCCCCGCGCGCGCGCACCACCCTCGGCCGCGTATAAAAGCCGCGTATTCAATTACCCGGCATCGACCGGTCGAATAACGAATGCGCACGCCATGGAAAATATTCCACGTCGTCTGCCCTCTTGCACGCGCGCCCACACACACGCGGACGTGAGCGCGAATGCGCGGCCGGTAGTTGTTCACCCTCTCGCGACGCGCAGCGGGCAGACGCTTGAGACGCGCTCGCTGGCCCTTCTATCGAGTAGTAATAAAATAAATACGAAAAACGATGCAGCATCGTTTGCCGCAAACTCGCCGATAACGAGATATCGATGCGTTGTTTCCACTCGTGTGTGTATTTTTAAGCGCCGATCCTTCTATCTCCGCTGATGTAAAAATAGAGCTACCTCCGTCCAGTTTTTCAGCACGACGTGCGTTCTTTGTCGTGTTCCTCGGAAACAGGGAAATGTTTATTCTTGCGATCTGCCCCCGAGAATCTCGCGAGCGAGCGCTCGCCGGACAATTTCGCGGATTCGCCATCGGACGCGATATTCGTCCGCGCGCATCTCTGCGTACACCTCTCGCGTCTCTCCGTCGAGCGAGCATACGGGACCTACCTTTAGCTAACCCGCGGCTCAATGGCGCATAGGAAATAAGCTCCGGATTAGGGGACAATTTGCGTCGGGGCGCGCTAATTGTCGACGCCCGGCAACGCCGCTGCCCCCGCTATCGACTTCATCTCGCCTCACCCGCCTCCCGCTCGTAGCGGGCCAGCCACCCTTCGCCAAAAGACCTCACCGTGTTTTCACGCTCGTGAAACTCGCCAGCGAAGAGTGAGAAAGAGAGAAAGAGAGAGAGAGAGGGGGGGAGGGGATAGGGGGAGGGAGGAGGGGAGAGTGGTAGGCAGTAATTCGCGCGTGTGTGCAAGCTATCCCGGCGGGCAGCGCCCGAATGTATACGACGGGGGTGAGAAAATCGCTAAAAGGGTCGGACCCTCCGCTGTCCTTCGTGTACGCGGCGTCCCTCGGGACGCCGTGTACCTGTTGGAGCTCCCTCTCGGTGACTGGTGCTTGGGATTCGGCAGCCCTTCCCCGCGACACGTCCCCGCGGATCGCGATGTCGCGAAGGGAAGACCGGCGAGTCTCGCAATTCAGAGTCGCGTACGCGTTCGTCGATCCATCGATACGGCAGCGCGAAGGGGACGAGATCACGGACGCCTCGAAGCGTCAAGCGATGAAGGGGGGTTTTCTCTGCGAGGGCATTAACGGGGGTGGGGATAAAACTTTATGCGCGCCGCGCTTTGTCGGGGTCTTTCTCGTGATTAGCGTCGCCAGGTCGGCAGATGAGCGCGCGGGGTGAGGATCCACCGCGCCGGTCAAATTATGCGGCGCGGGAACCCGCGCGCCCTCCCCCTCCTCCCAGCCTTGAACGCGGTAATAACACGCCATGCGAAATAATTGCAGATCGCCTAACGACGCCGTTATTGCCGCGACTGGCCGAGGCGCGCTCGCGCAACAACGTCGAGCCCTCGCGCGCGACGTTTAATGGCTCGCAAGCAATCTTCTCGCCTCGCCGTTATCCCGCTGAATTTCCGCCCGCCTCCCCCCATCTCCTTATGGGAAGTTTACCGTCGAGGGAAGTAGCCGGAATGAGGAATCGCGATTCGCCAAAGCGCCAAACTTTCCAGAGAGAAGTCGCGCCCTCGGAAATCCGCGGGCGAAAGCGATGGATCCTCAGCCGAGGGACAGAGACAGAGACAGAGAAAGAGAGAGAGAGAGAGAGAGAGAGAGAGAGAGAGAGAGAGATCGTCCGAAATTTCCAATCCGACTCGAAAAGAAATTTCAGAAATTTTCCCACAACTTTCCTTAAACGAATCTAACAAAAGAGAGAAAGAAGAGAGAGAAAGAGGTCGATTCGAGGAAAAAAACAAAAGGCGACGTACCGCAAACATTTGGTGCGCGTGCTCCTCTGCATGCATACTGCATACGCCCGATCGCGCCGGTTAACCGAGCGCGAGAGGTACGAGCGAAAAGCAAAACAATTTGCCGGCGCTGCGGCGACGTTGCGTACGTAGTTGATTTGCGGATCGGCCGTTTTTCCGATTTTCCTGCCGTCCCTCTGGGACAGCGGACCAGGGGGAGGAGAGAGGCAGCGCGGCGTTTTGATTTCAATTCACATTCGGCTCGCAAACACCGATCGAAACGCGCCTGTTCTCTCTCTCTCTCTCTCTCTCTCTCTCTCTCTCTCTCTCTCTCTCTCTCTCTCTCTCCCTCCCTCCCGCTTCAGCCGAAGCGTGGCTCGCAGGGTGGAGGAGTCGGAAAGGAAAACCTACAGAAAGAGAGAGAGAGAGAGAGAGAGAGAGAGAGAGAGAGAGAGAGAGAGAGAGAGAGAGAGAGAGAGAGAGAGACAGAGAGAGAGAGAGAGAGACAGAGAGAGAGAGAGAGAGAGAGTGATAGGAGGGGGGACGGCGGCGGCGAGCGGTGGCAGAGTTTAATTTTTCGCGTTCCCGTTCCTCCGTTTCCGCGTGAATTTTCATTCCATTTCGCGCGACCGGCCGCGGCCCGTTATTCCGTTTCACCGCGCGAGGATCGGCGGAGCAGTCGCGCTACCTCGCGATGCTCCTTCTCCCTTGCAGCCCGCGGCTGCATTCGTTGCTCCCTTATTTCCGGTTGAAGCGCTGCTCCGCGGGCGGCGGATCTGTGCGGGGCGCGATCGCGACTGCTCGTTTCTCCGCGGCGCTGACGCGATAATTATCCTGGCTTTTGAGCGGCCGTTATTCAATATCGCGCGGCGGGGAGGATCGACGAGGATATCCGCGACATAAATATCCCAATTAATTCTTGCCCACGCATGCGCGCGTTGAAACGTGCAGCGGACAGCGCAGTTTTTCCGATCGACCGAAATCCGATATGCATTGAAGTATTAACGTTAAATGTCGAGAATCCGAAACCAGCGCGCGGCACCAGCGCGTGCCTCGCGTTCTGATAATGCTCTCATTAATCCGCGATAATTCTGGTAAAACGCGGCGGTCGCAATAATGAGCCTGCGCTGCGACGAGGAGGAGGAGGTGGAGGGGAAGGGGGAGGGCGAGCTCGTTCTTCTCCGTAACCACGGTTACGGGAACGCGTGGAATTTTTGTGAACCTCGTAACAGATCCTCGAGCGCCGATTAACAGGCGCCGTCAATAAACGAGGGATTAAAGTCCGATGAATTTTCGGAAAATGGAATGCCGACGATTATAAATGCCGCGACCCACGCAACGCCCACGTGCGCAACAATCGCCAAGAATTCGTTCATTATGCCCGCAACTCGGGCGCAAGTGGCCGCAATAATAATCCTCGATGACCCTCGGACGTATCACAAAAGAATCGACCTCCGCAAATGACCCATCGACGCGGCCGCGATTCGACTCCTGCACTCAAGTGGAGCTCGCCAATTTTCGGCGACACGTAGCTGAACTCGGCAAGGCCCGCTCTGCTCCCTACTCCGAAGCGGAGTTTCGTCGCTCGTCGACGTTTATTACCCTCCGATTATCGCCCGCGACCTTTCACCTCGCGAGCTACACCTACCGCGCGAAGAGCACACACACACACACACACACACACATCTCCGCTATGAGCAAAACGCTGTGCGCGTCAAAGTACACGTCGTAAAACACACGTGCCACCGCCTTCTCTCTCCGTCAGCCCCGGCCGAAGAGAGAGAGAGAGAGAGAGAGAGAGAGAGAGAGAAAGGGAGGGGGGAGGAGAAAAATCGTCACGCGTCACACGCCCTGCGCGACATTCGTTCGGCAGCGGGCGTATAAAAAGAGAGAGAGAGAGAGAGAGAGAGAGAGAGAGAGAGAGAGAGAGAGAGAGAAGGGATCGCCTCGATAATGCGTACAGCCGCGACCAGCCGCCGTTCTTTCGGAGCAGACGGTCACGCGCATAACGGATAGCAGCGACGAGTTAACGCGCGAGCATTATTACTCTCCGTCTCCCTTCCGCGCGGTACGACCGGCGCGCCGATCGAAGCAAGCAAGCAAGCAAGCAAGCAAGCAAGCAAGCAGGGGGCCAAATACGCGATGCATGAACGAGCTGATTGTGATCCCCGGCGAATGGTCCTCGTCCCTGCCCTCGAGGGCTTCCGCCCTTGGGCACTTCTGTGTACCCACGTGGGCGCGCATTCGCATTCGTGCGCGCGGCACGTAAGCGCGAGCGCCCCTCTCCCTTCTCTCTTTCTCTCTCTCTGTGCGCGCGACATATCGGGTAACCGCGAGCTGTATGCGGTTCAGGGGTTCTCGATGCAGTATCGCAGGATCGCGCAGCCCCGCGAGCCGAGCGAATTTTGAATTTATGAGAAATTCCCATCGCGACGCTTTATTCCTGTCAAAACATTCGCGGAAACAAAATACGCTTTATTTATCTGGCCGGATGCGGCCGACCGGTGGATCCGCGAAAGCTGGGTGATTCTGTACCGGCGCGTGCGTGTCGTTAACGAAATTCATCCTCGTAACGTAATCGCGTTCATCGCGTTATTACAATAATAATTCGGCGGCGAGCGTAAACGAGGGCGAGAGCGTCCGCCATGATAGTCGCTACACGTGTAGCGATTATCGTTACACGGCGATCGATTTTAATTCGAGGCGGCGCGCGACGCCGAAATTCGGCCGTCGCGACGATCAAGAATCGCCGCGGCGCAGCGGCCGAGCGCGTATCCGACACGCGCCTCGCTGCACGTGTGTTTGCACACCGGATCGGCTCGCCCCCCCCCCCCCCCCGCCCCTCCCTCCCCATCGCCACCCCCTCCCCGCGATCCTTTTACACGGGACGGGCTTAATCCCCCGGCACGGTGGAGCGGTAGCCGGTCAATCCGCTGTTAAACGCTGCGAACAATGGCATTTCGGAGTCCGCGGGCGCGCCGGCGATGCAAATCGCTCGCGGCGCACACATACGCGCGTGAACAAGAGAACGTATTCGTTCGCCGCTTTCTCATTCGTGCGCGTCGACCGGATCGATCAAGAGCGCCGACTTTGGAATCGAGACTGGAGTAATTCCGCTTCGATTCTGGACCACGCGCGGCTGAATCGCAACGACGACGCTCGCCGCGGCTGCGCGAATCCGTGTCCGCTTAATAACCCAAACGAGCGACGAGCGTGCATCGATCCCGCAATTCCGCGCGTTGTCCCCCGCTGCGCGACGCGTATCCGCAAGCCGAACGTGAGCGGCGTTTCCGCTGCCGCGCGCGCGCACGCGAGCTCATTATTAGAACGGCCGCTGTCGTGCTTCCCCGAGGTTGACGTGCTCGACAGGCGAAGCCGGCACCAATCGGGGAGGGAATCGGGGGAACCAGTGCTTATGGCCACGGTTCGCTACTGTACACACGGGCACTGCACTTTCCATCGTAACGGACCGCAAGAGAGAGACAGAGACAGAGAGAGAGAGAGAGAGAGAGAGAGAGAGAGAGAGAGAGAGAGAGAGGAGGGAGGGTCTACCCGCTTGTTCCGCATGTAATTGTCATGTTCTGATCTCGTTCGCGGCGCGCGTGCACCGCTTTCCAAGGAGCCCCYCCCMCCCYCYCCCYCCYCCCCCCACCGCCAATCTTTCCCTCTGTCGATATCCTCGCCGCTACGCACACATGCAGACGCGCGCGAATGCGTGAGACCCGGATGCCCGCGAAGGATGTGCGGATGATGCGGCCGTAATTTCTGCCTGGATGGCCGCGACGGTGGTGCGCTGAAGAGAGAGAGAGAGAGAGAGAGAGAGAGAGAGAGAGAGAGAGAGAGAGAGAGCATCATCCGGCAGACATTTCGAAACGAATGTCGGGAGAAGCTCAAAGCCACCCGCCAAGCCATGCCGAATTCAGGGGTCCTTAATTCGAATTTACGAAGAAGCGCGGCTCGCGGATTCGCCGTTCGGCCGACGCGGCCTCGATTCCGCGAAATCGCGGAATCGCGATATTCGGGAACGCCGCTGCCCGCTCTCGGCGTTATTTAAGCCGAGCGCGCCGACTCCCGCTGATGATGATTCCTCCGCGCGAGGAGGGAAAGATAATTTTTCTCCTGGCACTCGCCTCTCTTCCGCCTTCATCTTCTTTTTACGACGCGGGTTCTGCTCGCGAAGGGAGAAGAAGCATTCCCTGATAAAGCCGAGCGGCGCGCCGTTAGATAAAGAGAGTTCACCCGTCACGGGAGGGTGAACAGCGGGAAACGACATTATTCCTCCCCCTTTTCTCTCTCTCTCTCTCTCTCTTTTTTTTTTATAAATACGCAAGTAACGTTTTTTTCAGAGCAGCGCGCGTCCACCGGTTGCACCCTTTCCGGGCCAACCGGGCGGAAATCATTAGCAATTTTCCGCCGGACGAAGGAACTGGGGAAACCGGTTGACCGATTTCCACGGCGAAGCGCCGATTTTACGACCGGAGGTGTAATCTCGCGTTTTTCCTCGCGTTGCTCGGCTGACATAAAGAACGACGCGATCGCGAGAGTCTGCCGGGATGCAAAGTAGGGCGACTCGTTCGAGAATCCGCGCGTCCCATCCCATGTAGGGATGAAGACTCGAAAGCTTGATCAGTGAAGCGTGAACGCAGAAACGTTTCAATATCGACGAAAGAAATATCCAAAGCGAGTTCACATCGATTAGATCGTTAACGCCTCGTTGTTGCCGAGACACGCGGGATTCGCCGTCTCGCGTGACAAATTCAATTGCGAGATCGATTAACACGACACCGCCAAGCAATCCGAGATCTCTCCTGGAGTCCTCGCACTTGAGAGCAAACTCCGGGCGACGGAATTTTCCGACGCAGGAATCTCCCTGCCGCAGCCGCCACGGCAACTTTCATTACGAAACTTCACCCCCGATCGGAGCCGATGCGCGGGCGAGGGTGCTGCTCGAGTACGAGCGCGCCGCTTCATTTCCGTGCGCGAACCATACCGGAAGCGAGCTGGGTCGATACCCCTTTTCCGATAGGGCAATTCTGGCCCGTCGCCGGCGACGATGACACGCTTTCACCCTCTTGGCGCCGCAGCGGAGACAGCGAGGTCTTCCCTCACCTACTTTATCCCGGCGTTGGTTCTCTCGCGGGCATCCTCGAGAAATTTCGAAATAATTCGAGCCAGTAGCGGGGCGGCGCTCCTTCTCTCGCTTCCGCTCTTACGGAATTTATAAAATGCTCTGAATTTATAAGAGGCTCTCAATTGAAGCGGAATTTATCGTGTCACGCGTCGATTGAATACGGACGATTACCTCGCCGACTCGAAACGTCGTCGTTTGCGAGCTTTCGAACCGCTCGCGACTGAAAGCGCGTTCGATTAAGCTCGTTCCCCTGCTCCCCTCCCCTCTTCATCCTCGAAACGACATAACGACGATGGTGCAGCGCGGGGGATCACCGGACTGGTTGCCCGGCTTTAAAGCTCTACCAGATCTCTGCGCTGCTTCCTTCCTTTTCACCCTGTATCCCCTTCCGCTCCTCCAACAGGAGAGCTCGTGCGGGGTTGCTGGGTAGTTGGAGGGGACCGAGAGGGCAATATGTTGCCGAGGAACCTCCAATTTCCCCCGTGCAACCCCGCGATGACACCCGTTTCGGGAACACTGAGTGGTGCTTCCTCCTTCCGCTCGTTTCTCCGGCAGGGCCCGCCTTTGATGCTCCGCCCGAAGAGGAAATTGACGACGATCGCGACGCGAACAGGAACAGGATCAAGCCCGGCGACTCGCTCGCCCTCCTCCCCCCCCCCAACCCCCCGCTTAATATCGGAGCTCCGACTGTCCGAGGAATAGTAATCCTCGCGCGGTGATTCTCGAACCGCGAGAGCGCGAGGATCTCGCGTCCTCGAGAGGCGACCCGGGACACGCCGAAGGAGGTCACTTTCTGACGTCGTCGCAGCGAGTTTAAAGGGTGATTAGCGGCGGCTAACGATCCGGAAAAGCCGGCGGGAGAGCGAACCCCGCCCTCTCCTGCGGGCTATCCCGGCTAATCAAATATTTAGCCGGCCCCGGTGATGTCAGCGAGGCTAATTAATATTAACGAGCCGGTGTGTCGTTGGGATCGCGAGCGCCGACCGATCTTCCTCCTAGTCCCCACCCGCCATCCCCGCCCTTCGAGTTCTTCCAGAGCGGGGTCGGAGGACGTGAAGCTGGAGACGGATAATTTCGTTCCCGTCAGCACACGTCTTTCTCCTTTCTTTCAACGTCTTCCGTTTGTGAATTCGCAAAAGCGGCAAAAGAGGAGCGCGCCGCGGCGGGCGCAGACTCGCCGATGCCGCGTGCTGGCGAGGATCGCGCTATAAATTGGCGGAATAAATTCGCCGGCCGCTCCTCGGAGAGCGGATAGATCTCGGAACGTATCCATTTTGCAGGGAGGAGAGGCGAGCAGCCGGGTCACCGGGTCTGGGAATTTACGAGCCCGAGGGATCGCCCCGTGAAGATCGCGCGGACGAGCTGACCCGCTGGTCGTTCCACCTTGCGTCGATATCTTTATCGATGTGGCTTCCCGCGCGATTTAATCGCAATCGAGAGGAATAACGAGACGTTAATGATGCCTGTATCGACTCTGGAATCGAGATGAGATCAAAGCAGGAGCCGTCACTGCTCGCGAGAGTCAACTCGTTTAAAATTAAATCGACCTGACGACCGCCAGCCACGCCGCCTCTAATGAATGCACAAACGGTGTCATGCGCGCTCGTTGCAGAAAGCACCAACTCGGATCGACGTCGATTTATGCGGGCACAAAGTAAGTATGTTACTCGCGACCGTGTCGTGTCGGCGCTTCGCGCTTATCTCGACATGCGCGCGGATGGATGCAGGCCACTGTGAAAGAAAGAAATATGAGGCCATACGCACTCGCTATCCCGATAGCAAAAGTCGGCTCCTCGTCGGAGCCATCAGACGGCTCACCGGTATCGAGCAGCAATTCCGATATCGCCAATCGCATTCGCGCGCACGCGTCTGCCTCTTTCACGCCTATCGAGTCTATCGCGCACGCGCGATGAACAACCGATGAAAAAGCGCTTTCACTCGTCGCGCAACCGGAAGTCTTCCGTGAGACTCGAGCGACGCGGCCTCCCCGCCCCCTATCGCGTGCGACACAACCGTGATTATCGCCAGCGGAGATCTTTCTCTCTCTCTCTCTCTCTCTCTCTCTCTCTCTCCCTCTCTCTTTCTCTCGGGGCTGATGACGACGCTCAAGCGCAAAAGTGCCGCTGCACGCCGGCGGTTTGACGGGCAAAGAAACCGTCGAGATTCTCGGGGCGAGCCCGGCGCTCACCCCCCCCCCTCCCCCGTGCCCGACATCCCTCGCTCGCCAGGGAACTTGTTCGGAGCTTTCGGGGAAAGCGCGATAAACTTGCCGAGAGCGAGGGAGATTAACGAGAACTTTTCGCGCCGAGTGCAACACCGACCGCGGATATTCCGCTTGCGGGCGAGGGCTCGACCTCGGCTGTGACCCGGCGTGACTCGCGTGCCTTCGTGGGGGGAGCACTTTTGGAGGCTTGCAGCGTATCCAGAAGCGATGATGACGAGAACTGGAAAGAACGGTAATTCGACGAATCTTCCGGCAAAGATTTAATCGCGCGTTTCATTCTCCGTTTCGGGTTTGCGTTAGTTGTATATTATCAAATGTAGGATGCAGACAGCAGTCGGGATGTCAGCTCTGACGATGCTACCCGCATTTTAAGGGTATCGCGGGTAAACAACGGCCCTGAACATCCGACGCTTCGACCGGCAACAAGGCTGCGCGCGATTTCCCTTTTATATGCAGGAATAAAAGAAGACGCGGGAACGCCTCTCCCTTCCCTCCCCCCTCCTCTCCCTTTCCGCCGAGGGTGGACATAATTACGCCAAGAGGGCTCTAATGCTCCCTAATAATGTCTGATCCGTCAGCGCGAAGGGCAAGGAGACAAAAGAGGGCGAGGGAAGGGGATCGTCGTTCCGCGAGATTAATCCGGCCGAGGGACGAGACGACAGATCAGGAAGAATTTCAACTTTTGCCTCCCCTCCCCGACTCCTCCCTCGCGCCCTCGCGCCCTCGCGGGAAGAACCCTCGCATTATCCTACACCTCCGAAATCTCTCACCCCTCCTCGTTCCTGAAAAGACATTTTTAATAAAGAATCCCGTCTGAGACCTCGACTTATCCATAGATTTAGCCGGGGAACAGATACCTACAGCGCCGACCGAGCGGCAGAGGGGGTGAGATTGGAGGGGGAGGGGAGGGAAGTTCGCGCGGCACAATCTCCTCCATAGGTTTTTCCTTCTTTTTCCAGCCGCTACTCTCTCTCTCTCTCTCTCTCTCTCTCTCTCTCTCTCTCTCTCTCTCTCTCTCTCGCCCGCATCTTGGCCGTTTATCCGCTCAGCCATCTCAGCCCCTAGTGTCTCCCCGAGAGGGAGAGAGAAAAGGAGAAAGAAACCAGCTGCCGCCCTTCCGACGCGGGGAAACGACGCGGATCGAGATTTAAAAGCCGCATTTTCTGCGGAAGAAAAGCTGGCCTGGCTGCTTAAAGCGAGCAAGAAGAAAAACGTGCCGCTCCGCGATCCCCTTTTCAAGCTTGCTGCTGCTCCTTCTTCTTCTTCTTCCATTCCGAGGCAGGATAGAGACGTTTCCCGCTGCTTCCCCCGCGACGAGGACGAGTGTCCGGACGGGGAGGGAGGAGACGGGGAGGCGATCTTAATCACTCGTCGCGCTCTCGGGAAACAGGTTTATCCGCTGAACGGCCACGGCGCGGTGGTACCAACGGAAAATCCCGGCATTTATCCCGCGCTCCCGGAAATTTGAGCACCGCGCCTCTATTTGCGCGTGCGCGCCCGAGATCGTCTGGAGATCGCGCAGGAGTTTTCCAAAAACGACCGATCCCCAGAGCGAAAATCCGATCCGAATGACTATCCGTTCCGTACACGCAGACGTAGAATTTCTTTAACCGGCGAAGCCGTTGAAATTTTTATCGCGCTGCAACTCTGCAACTGTACATTGTGTAATAATCTATACACGTACGATGTTTCGCAATACAGCTAACTAACATTGTCGTGCGTAATGACACGTGACCCTGCACAGTCGTTGCGACGCATCCTTCAATCATGAAATACCATGGAGAACGCGTCGCCTTGCAGTATTCTTGATGTATCCTCGATAAATTACCCGATAAATTAACTGCGATTCCGTTTATCGCGTTCGCGTCGCAATCGCACCATGTCGATCCCGTCAGCGCGAGACGCAGCGACAAGAAGGCGCGAAGAAGTAACGGAAACGACGATGACGAGACGAGGGCGATCGGACCAGACCGGGTGCTCGGCGAACCGGAAGCGGAAAGGGGCAGGCGGTAGTTCGCAGCCAGCAATCGGCAGCCTCGTTACTCGCTCCCGAGTCGTTAATTAACCGCGATTACGGGGGCGGCGGTGCGTGCGAGGGAGCAGCACCCTGCCGCTCGACGATTCGCCGCCATCACCGCCGCTGCGCCAGCGAATGGGGCCGCGCGAGTTGGCGCAAGCTTGCCGCGCTGATCGCCCGTTCGTGAAATCATTATGTCTGGCTGTTTAACGCGGCTACGGCCCTTCATCAATTCCCGTCGGCGCGTTCTCCTCGTCTTCGACCCCCGCGCATCTCCCCCTCATCGCCCTCTCCCTCCCTCCCTCCCTCCCCCCTACCGCCGCCGCCGCCGCGCGGCCGTCACGCGATTAGCGCCGTGGGATGCTTTGCGATTCGTGATATTAATAATCTCGCGCAATTGCGCGCAAGATTGACGGGAAATGCGCTATGCGCGAGAGACGGGGAAGAGTGGGGGAGGGGGAGGAGGGGGAGGGGGGAAGAAGGGATCGCGCGGCGCGGCAGTTGGCGCCTTTCCGCGCCTTTCCGCGAGAGAGCGCGCCCCGATCGATCGTACACGTACACGTACGATTGATTAGCGAGCGGCGAGGATAAGTGGCACGATTGAAGAAACTCGCGTGGAAGAACCTCTCCACGGAGAGGTCGGCTTTGGCCGGTAATCCGCGCCGTCTAAATAATTACGTACGGTTAATAAGCCATTCGGTTGCGCCTCAGTCACCTCTCGCGCAGATACGTGCGCGTCGGGTTTCCCCCGCCCMCCCCCCCCCCTCTCTCTCTCTCCTTCTCTTTTTAATGCAGCGAAAAGAATGCGTCACAGGTCGCCGACGCGCATGCGATTCTACTGCGGCCGATGTTGACGCGACTTGCGGCTTTGTGAAAAAATTCACAAGAAGTCATCAAGAATTAAAAGTGGCTCGGCGATTCGGGCCGAGCACGCGCATAGAACGGGCATGGTGCAAACGCGCGGGATCGGCACCTCGAGCGTATCGTGGGGGATTTATCGTAAACGAAAAATCCAAGGAGGAGACCGCGCGCCAGCGCGGCGACACAGCGAGTTCCGATCTCTTTGATCTGCCGCTGCCGCGTCGGCGTTGCTCCTCGGTTATTATCACGCATCAAAATGCAGATCCACCGGAGATGCAGCCACTCGATCTCGAAATCGAGGCGGATTACTCGAGGCTGTCGCGTACGCTCCGGGAACGTTACGTAATTCTCACTAAACGACTCACTCGCGAGGCGGCCAAGTCCACACGTGGGATCTCCGTGACGACGTTTACGTACCTGCAACAAGAGGAAAGGATCATTGAGACAGAGATTCGCTGTTTCGCGTCGCGCGTTGAGCTCTTTCGTCCTTTGGAAACGAGAGGGGAGGCATTCCCGATGCACTCGAGCAGCGATAGCTCGAGCGGAAGTGGCCGGTGTTGGCTCTAACGCTAAAACAAACGCGGCGCTCGCGGCTCCGAATATAGCTCGCATCTGTCTTAACACGCGCGTGCGTTTGTCGGCAACGCGGCTCGCAGCTCGCGAAGGAGCTTGATCAATGTAGAAGAAAGCGGTCAGAGTGGAATCAATGGAGAATGCGCGACGTTTTTAATGTCGCGCGGATAATCGCGCGTATTAAGATGCGCCTTTTCATTGGAGGGTGAGGAAAAACGTGAAGGAGGAGGATGCGACCCGCCGATTGCGGCGGGCAGTTTTCTTATCCGCGGCAGGATTTGCATCGCGCGAATCGATTTATGTGCGCAATGATGAACTCCGAGCTGTCGAGCGAGTCGCGGGAGAGCTCTCGCAACTTGCTGCAAAAGGCTCGCTTATGTAAGCAGCGTCACCGCTCGCGACGCTTCGACGACACAGTGCAAGTCCACGGGGCAAATGCGCTCGGGTGCAGTTGCATGACGCGATTCTGCGCGCGTTACTCCCGGGGTTAAGTGGTGTCATCCGGATACTTGACTCGCCGTCAGCGAAACCCCCACGGAATTCTCAAACGCAGAACCACCGCTGACTCACGTGCGAGATCGTGACGTCAGATTCGCGGTCGGCGATCGATCGGCGATCTCCGCGCGAGAGATCGCGCGATAATGCTTGCGGCTTGATTGCGACGTGATATCTCATTAGGTCGTGATTGATTCTCAGCGGCGGGCGTTAATTAAATCTGCCGCGATTGCGACCGGCGAGACCGGCCTCGTGCGCTTCCTCCCGGAGCTTCTCGCTCAGACAGATTTAGCTCGCCGATTTAGCGAGCCGAACAGGACCACGCGATGCGCGCGAAAATATTTACCGGCATCTTCTTCCGTTAATTCCGGCGCGAACGAGCTTTCATAATGAAAAGCCTGTCTCCCGCGCGCGGTACCTTTGAAATTTTAAACAAGCCGCGACGAGTGTTGCCGATTACTTTCAGACTCGGCTCGCCCCGCGCTGTGCCCCGTTCTACCCGCGGCGCGATGAAAATCTTATGAAATTTACCCCGGCGAAATTACCGGCGGTATTAAAGGTATGAAAATTTAATCATCCCGCTGAGCGAGGGAAGAACGATACGATGCGGCGCGGTGGTTCAAAGGCAACTTTCGGGAGAACCGATCTCGAGAACGTAGGATGTGTCTGCTTAGAAAGAGAGAAAGCGCGAGGAAGGAATCGCAAGCGGTCCGTGCGATATCATCGCTAGGGCTAGTTTGGCGAATGTTATATTCGTGGAAAATATCGGTGGACACGAAATCCGTGGATCGTATCGTTGTCGGCTCAAAGTCGTCGAGTCGACAGGCGAGTTAAGCTGCTCTTTCGCCGCGAGAGATTTCGCACTGGTCATAACTGGATTACCGCGCGTTGCGCGCGCGTTGCTTTCTCCACTGCCATTCATCCTGCATTCGCCTCCCCCCCCCCCCCCCCCCCCCCCCCCCCCCCCCCCCCTCTGTCTCTCTCGTTCGTCCTGCCGTCCGACCGTGGTAGACGAGGCATCGACATTCGAGGTAATCGAGTTTGCGCGGACGTCGCCGGCGCTCCACCGCCGCCGGTCGCGGACGCTTTGTCGCCGGTAATTGATTTATATAGCGCGCCTTTGAAGCCGGCCCGCCCCTTCGTCGTTGTCGTCGTCGTCGACGTTCCACGTGGAAACGCGACGTCTCCGCCGGCGGACAATGTTATCGAAGACGACGCGGCCCGATGTAAATTGCACGGCTAACCGCGCGCGTCTTGGAACTCGATTGATCTGCCAGGAAGGGAAACGGCGCCCTGACGAGCTCCGACCAGGTCGGTGATAAAGCTCGAACCTCGAAAGGCATGGCAGGTGTATCCACGTGATTCGGACTCTTCAGGGGATTGACCTCCTCGTCGAATCCCCCCGATCGAGCGCGGAATTTACTCCAATAAAACCGGATCGCCGACCGATCGCCGAGCTAAACGACAGATGGAAATGTGGCCGCGAGGAATTTCTGGCAACTCTTGGAGGCTCGTTACGCCTCGCGCGACAGGAATATAGAAAAATCAGCGAAACGTTTAATGCTTCCTGTTTTTGCCCGCACGACGCTTCCGTTACGCGAGCTCTCTCGGTTTTATTTCGTTATATTAGACCGAAGCTGATCCCTATCGCGGTTGAGCAACATCGTTAGTACGAACGTATCCGGCATCTGGTATCGCGCTGACGAACTCGCGTGCATTGCGAAACGAAGGCATCCAGTATCAGCCAGCCACCCAAACAACGTGCAGTCACCGTTATCTTTCGTCGTTTCATCGTCTTCGTAGAAGACCTCTCTCCCTCCCTCCCTCCCTCCCTCCCTCYCTCTCTCTCTCTTTCTCTCTTCGTTTCTCTCGGCGTGCGCGTACCGAGACGGAAAGAAGGATCGTGAATGTTGTCGTCGTGGTCGTCGTCGTCGATCGTCACGGTTAAATTCAACGGAACAGGGACAGCGCGCAGAATTCCCGGGAAAGCGTTTCTAAACCGAGTCGCTCGTAAAAGCGCGAAACTCGCCGTACGTTTACGATCAATTACGGTTCAGCAACGACGGCGACGGATGGCGGCCGGCCGACCGGCCGGCACGGGCGCGTTTGTTTTGCGGCGCGAAACAGCTGTACACGGCGCGAGTAAAGGGAGGGAGAGAGAGAGAGAGAGAGAGAGAGGTCGCTAAATTAAATTTAACGCGTTTCCACACGTCGCCCGTCCGGTGTTTTACGTTCGTCCGGCGGCGTGCTGTCCCGCGGTTCTCGCTTCTCCTCTGCTCTGCCGGAGCGGTAAGGAGCTGTAAATATCGCCAACTCTTGGCGGTTCGCGCGAAACGTGAACGAGGAGGAGCGGACAGCTCGAGTATCGTATGCGTATCGTAACGTGAGAGAGCACGAAGAGCAGGAACGGAAGGGAGCAGCAGGTCTCGCGTCGATCATCGCGCGCGCGTGCCGCGCGGCGGCTCCCCCTCTCCGCATCCCCTCACACACACACTCTCTCTCTCTCTCTCTCTCTCTCTCTCTCTCTCTCTCTCTCTCTCTCGTCGATTTCCCTCCGCCCGCGTCCCTCCGAGCGGAGAGGACAGCCAGCACAAAGTGGCTGGAACGCGAGCGTGGCTCGAATCAATTTAGCGGCGAATCCGCGCCGGCGGAGCCGTCCAAGCCGGGAAGCCGCCTCCGGCACGCAACTCGCGTGCATGCGCGCGCGCGGGCCTCCATTATGGAGAGCGATGAGGCCAGGGAGCAAGTTTAACAGGCTGGCAAGCCGATGACTCGGAGTCATGACAACGCGCGCAGCGGGGTCAACGAGTGTCAATTGGGGCCAACCGTGTCAAACGACGGCAATAAGCTGTTGGGAAACAAACGTCGTTGTGCGCGACGATGCTGCGTTCTCGAGTTCTCGCGCGAGGAGAACGAGCGAAAACTCCGCCCGCTCCGAGAACTTTGACACCGGCGAAGGGAAATTAGCCCGCTAAAACGCATCAACGGCTACCCGGGAGCGCGACGGTTAGAGAATAGAGAGAGAGAGAGAGAGAGAGAGAGAGAGAGAGAGAGGGTGAGAGAGGAAGTACGGAGTAACACGTTCTGACGTAACGCGCGCGGACGAATGCAGCATCCGGCGCATCGGAGCTTCAAGATCCGCGCGAATGGCAGTTTTCAGTCTCGAGAGCGACGAGACCGCCGCGCCAAGCCGTTCCCGAGAATTCCTTTTAATTGCAATGCCGCAACGTCCGCTGCAATGTCGTACTTTGTCGCGCGATGAAGCGGGCAAATAAAAATATCTCGCAACGTGTATCGATTGAACAGCGAATTGCGATGGCTGGACGACGGTACGTGCAAACGGAATTAAAACTGATCAAAGGGCAGAGAGCGACGGACCACGGGCGAGATGGATAGCGAGGGGGCAGCCGGGAGGGAAAAGAAGGGAAGAAGGGAATCTTCCGTAAACGCGGGAGCGCGCGCCGATATTAATCCCACACAGCCGGCGAAAGTAATTATCCGCCGTTTATCTGGCAGCGACAGTTCGTTTAGCGCAGTGCGCGTCCCGCGGCTTGATTTCAGCCGCTGAATCCTCACAAAGCGCCCTATTCCGCTTTATTATTCCCTCTGTCTCGCTCGCCGCTCTCAAAGGGAAGACGCGCGAGGCGCGCGAGAAGGATGATCGCTCCATGTTGATTATCCTCGCTCTCGTCGGCGCGATTTTCCGGCGTGGAAATAATCCGGACGGCCGGCCGGCCGGCCGGCGATCCGTCGTTCAGTATTCATGGCGGACAAGCGGCGATTTGCGGTGAATTAATTTATAGCGAGCCGCGGCGATTTACGACGGGCGGGTCAATCGGAGGCGAGAGCCACGGCCGATAATCGTCAGATACGATCCGCTCCGGACGGGAAGCCATTAAAAATCGCGGCTCTGGTGATCGGCCGCTTCATAAATTCGTCGATTATAAATCATCGACGCCGGTGACGACGACGGCGCGCGGTGGGCTGGGCGTGTTTTTATCGCGTTCGCGCGCAAAACAACGACCGCCCGATCGTCACGCGCGACAAATAATATTGGATTAATGCGCGCGTTATTATCGCGGCGTCGCTTTTCCGCGCGCGTTGCATAAATTACGAATTGCCGCCCGCGCAAAAACCGCCCGCGCGCGCTTATTAACGCGCCGGCCCGCCATAATCCGGCAAGAGCAATAAACATCGACGGAAAGAGCCGGCAGTTTCATCGTCGGGAATCGCAAACATGGACGCCGGCAACAGCCGACGCGCGGAGACTCGTTGATGGCTCTGTGTACACAGGGCGATCGTGATGAATGCGGACTTCCAGGAAGCGCGAGCGGTAAACGCGCTTGATAGCGCGCGCGCGCGCGCGCGCRAGAGAGAGAGAGAGAGAGAGAGAGAGAGAGAGAGAGAGAGAGAGCTTCGATCACACGCGCGGTCGCGCCGTGAAGGATCCGACTCGCCGACTTGTAAAGAAACGGCGCGCGGTCGCTCTTCACGGCCGAACGTGAAAAGGCTCCTCTCTCGGATTAAACGGATAAAAAGCAGAAAAAGCGAAAGGAAAACCGATTGAACGTGGTAGCCTGAAATCATAACGCGAGGATCGGAGAGAGAGACCCGGCGAGACACGCGGCCCTCGGTTAATCGATAAATTTAACGATTAGTTATCGGTTATGAGATCTAATCGATCGAACTCGGATCGCGCGGGAACGCGCGGGCCGAAACATTCTCCGATTAACGCCGACGGAGCGGCTTCCGCATTGCCCGCAGCATTCGCGTCTCCCGGGAACACTGCCCGCGGGTGGAGGAGGAGGAGGAGGAGGAGGAGGAGGAGGAGGAGAGAGGATTATTAATTTCGGCGGCTGGCCTGACTGTGTAATTGATCGGCCGCGCGCGTCCGCGTTCGCGCTCATTAAAATAACGGAGGACTCGCGCGCGCAGCTTGTAACGCGGACGCGGCGAGCGGCCGGTTAACATGCACGGGTCGGACCGCGCATTATTATTAATTAATCCGTTTAGGATTTATAGGGCCGGATCGCCGCGTACGGGATATCCCGTCCGACCGGATGACGGAATGAGGAATGTCGATCGATAAGCTGTATCTGATCGATGCGCCGGCTCGAGGCGGTCCCGATGACGCGTCATTCTATTCTCGGAGAGATCGAGAAAGGAGATCGAACGCGCTGTGTTACAATTAAAAGCGCGCGAACGAGCGTGATGATAAATATCGCGGCGAAACAAGATCGAGATATATATATATATATATATATACACACATAAATTGAAAGAGATGATTATTTCTGTGGACCGGGAAGCACGTGCAACGCCAGCTCGCATCAGCGATAGCTCGACACGCGAATCGAATCGAATCGAATCCAAGTCGCGAGATATAAATATGCAGCTCGCCATGCGTGGCGCTGGCTAAGAATCGAATTTGATCCGGCCCGATATTCAGTCTAGCCAAGTTTTCACGTTTCTCTGCAATGTCCGCGGCTGGAGTTACGCCGTGGGGAGTTTGTAAACGGAGACGGGAGGGGGAGGTCTCTGTTTGCTCTTCGAGCAAAGCCAAGTACGCTGAATACCCACCACTTGAGCGTAAAGTTGGGCGCGAGCGCGGCGCGCGGATCAGTTTTCTTTCCTACTAACTTGCGTTTTAAGACAAAAACTTTGCAGCCACCTGTCCGTAAACGCAGCGCTCTCCTTCTTTCGCAGGAAGAGAGGACGACATCCGCGAACGAATGAAGATCGCGAGCAATCCTCGCGAGAATGAACGAGTCGCGACTCGGCGAGGCATCTCACGGCATCCCGAGAACTCGGATCGCCGATGAATCGCCATCAGAAATTCGCTGGGACGGACATCGCTGCACATCGCAGAATTACTCTGTAACTCCAACGTTCCGCGCCATTGCCGTCTTAATCTTGCCGGACCCTTTCCGGGGTCCCCCGGCTTGAGAACACAATGAGAACAATCGCTCCGCGTAGCGCACGCGTGTAACGTTACTCGCGGAGCGGAGAACGTGCCTCGAATATCGCGTGCCCTCGTGGAAGCTCACGGGGGCCCGGGGCTCGTATTCAGAAAGCGAAGGGACGGCGGAATTGCAGCGCGGAATCCGAAATTCTGGACAGGTTCCAAGCGCGCGGCACGCGAGATGTGCCGTTAGGCGCGCGCGCGCGCGCGCGCGCGGAAGCTGCGTCTCCTTGCGCTACGTTGCGAAGGACGTTGACGTTCTTGTCGAACGACTGAAACTTATTAATGATTCAACGCCCGGATAAAACGCCCGGAGTCGGCTATAATTATATCTCTCGCGCCGGAAATTTTACACGCGCTGAAATTTTGCGCGCGCGCGCGCGCTCTCTCGTAAAGTTTAATGTTAATAAGGGCTCTCGATTGGCTCGATTCCCGGCCGGCTATCCGAACTCTGGCTGCAGCTCGCAGCCGGTGAAATTTACTATCGCTGCGCGACGCTCCCGAACCTTCCCCCCCTCCCTGCGCTCTCAAGTATCGTACATCGGCAAAATACTGTACATTTTCCAGAATCTTGTGAGATACACGTGTTGCTGCTCGTGGAAGCACGGCTCATCAGTTGCCTGAGGGGCAACGGCAATTTCTAGAATCTCGCGGAGGATGCCGCCACGATGAGATACACGAGCGAGCGAGCGAGCGAGCGAGCGTGCGAGCAAGTTTCTCGGGCAGCAAATTGAAATATCCGGACAGATATCGACGTGTCCGACGTGTCCCAGGTAGAGGAGTCCGCGATCGACCGTGCGCGAGGAGCGAGAAAGGGGACAGGAAGTGGAACACGTTCGTTTCCGTGTACCGGTTTAACGGGTCAGGAGGCCCCTTCTCGGTCTCCCGCTCGCGTGTGTCTAATAAGCGCGGAACGCGCGTTCGCGCGCACGGTGCGATTTTACGAGCCCATAAACGCGAGAACGCACTCGCGCACCTAACGGCCGGGGCGAACGAGAAAAAGCGAGGCAGAGAGAGAGAGAGAGAGAAAGAGAGAGAGAGAGAGAGAGAGAGAGAGAGAGAGAVAGAGAGAGAGAGAGAGAGACGACGTAGCCTGGAGCTGGGAGGAAGAAACGCGTTACACCGCAGCGTAACGAGACGGGGAGGCGGGCAGATGTTGGAACAAGGCCACCACCGTCCTGCGTACCTTCCTTTCTCGCGTCGCGAATCGATCGCGGCAAGGAAGACTGTTATCTTAAATTACAGATAAATTTTTACGCGACGGAAAAGTGGGTCGAACCGCGGCGGGGGGGGGGCGTGACCTCCGCGTTGGTTCCGGATGCGAGACGGAGGGGATTAAATGCAAACCGGTCGTAATTCATTGGGATAATTAAAATTCCTCTCGGCGTTTCGCGGCATTCGCGAGGGCGACGAGAGGAACGGCAGAAGCCGCAGCGGGCAGAATGGACGACGACGAGATCGCGTCCTAACGAGACCGCGTTCGGGAGGGGGAGGGGGAGGGGGAGAGGGGGAGAGGAAAAAGCGGCGTGGTAAAACTCGAGCGGAAGAAAGGAGAGGCGCGGAATGGATTCGTCCGACACGAAGAATGCATCTCAGCGAAACGCACGGAGCGAGAAAAGACACTGCTGAGGGAAGAGATTGCGAGAGTTGCATCGGATTAATGGACTCGGTGCGATTAATCCGAGGGTCCTAATTCAGGATTACCGAGGACTGCACATCCGTGCAATTGCATGAGGAAGCTACCAAAAGCAACGACGTATCCGGTTTAAAAGATATAACGATGATGATGATAAAAATGTAACGTGATGTGACGTGCGCGTTATAAATATACCTGCATCAAAGGGATGCGAAACAATATGAGTAAAATAACCAGCAGCTCCGCAGGTAGCGGAATAAAAAAACAGAAAAGAGGGAGAGAGAGAGAGAGAGAGAGAGAGAAGAATGTACGACGTGTCCTTACAAGATTGCGTTTCTCGATCGAGAGTCGATCAAGCGGACGAATCCGAAGGAGAAAAGGTGCACAAGATGAAGAGAAGCCGAAAAGCTGCTTTCCGCGATGCTCCGCGAAAGGAGGACAACAAGCGGTCGAGAGCGATAGCGATAAAGAGAGAGAGAGAGAGAGAGAGAGGGAGAGAGAAACCGCCGAATCGAGCTTGCCTCGCGCCTCAGCGATCCTCAGCAAAGAGAAAGAGAAACTCGGACTTTGCGTATGAGAAATATTGTTACTTCTCTCAAACTGACTCTCAAAAACTTCCCTCCTTCCCTCACTTCCCGGACAAGAAAATAATCCCCGCAACGGATCTCACCTCTGACCTCCTTTGATACCGAACACGTTCGCCATCGTCGCGAACTAATGGGTGAGAAATCACGGCGCGGTGGCGGTCCAATCGACTCGGCGGCTCTCTGGCGTCCACGGTGTGGACGAAGCTTTACGAATAACGTACCGGCTACGGGAACGTTACTCCTGATCCCGGGTTCACCGACGAATAGCCGGTAGTGGCGGCGGCGCTTTTATGCCGGCCAATAAAGCCGAGAGCCGATATCCACGCGACCAGCGCTGGATTTCCGGGAATTACGAGCTTCCGCGGGAGCTCGCGGGCTAGTTGGTCGGCGAAAAATTCTCGCAACCCTCCGGCGACTCCCCCCCCTCCCCCTCCCCCACCTCCGACATCGTCGTCATCGCGGTCATAAACGACGGGGGATGCAAGGGAGGAGGAGGGACGGCGGACCGTAACTATCGCGTGTCGCGATCATAACCGAGCGCGTTCATCCTCGCGTCACGAAGGCGGCATTCTCGGGGGGGGGGGGGGGTGAATGCCTCCCGGGAGAGAATCGCGGGAGGGCGCAGGGTCGGCCCGGCGGGGGATAGCGAGAAAGATTTTAACGACTCTCGTTGCTCCGCAACTTGCGGCGATTCGGCGGCGCTCGGCTTGAGCAAATTGCCGAGGGAACTGCACCTCGGCCACTCGCCTATCGCCGGTTATTCCGATAATTTGCTCGCCGGTGGCGGCGAGAAGAGAATACGCGTCGCGATCATGCTCGGGCGAGAGCTCGCGCGCGATTGGCTGCTGCGATCATGATCCGAATGCGATTCCTCGATTCCGGAAGACTCGTGCGCCGAGGAGCGACTCGGAGAGAGAGAGAGAGAGAGAGAGATTGAATAAAAAAGCCGAAATTTACGATCGACTGGGCGTCCGCTCGCACTTGGCGAGTTAATCCTCCTTTCCCTTCCCCCCTCCGCCCCCCTCCCCCCGCTCTTTCTCTGCGCTCCCGTCCATTCCGTCCATCTGTTGAAGCTACAAAAGACCTTCCGGTCTTTAATACGTCTCGCCGGGCAAGCGACAAAAATTTCATGACGCTAGCTGCGAAAAAACGACCAGCGACTTTGTCGCAAAGCGGCACGACTCTGCGGCGCTCCGGCAAAAGCACCGGCTCGCTTTGCATAAATGTTTATACATTCGTCGCTGCTTCCTCTTACAGCACCGTGCGAGGCTCATATGGCCCCTCCAGGATAAAAGAGCGCGCGCGCGCGCGCGAAGGAAGAGGCGAGCTATAGTTCGCGCGCTAAACGCGGGCGGAGTTTATTTATTTTGGAAATGAGTCGAATCCCCGAAGCGTCCGCGCCGGATGCGCCGGGCCTCGCCGCACGATCTCCCCTCCTCCCTCACCCCAAGAGACATATCCGTTCCAGCCGCGAAGGCTCCACTCGCGACATCCGGGAAAGTCAGTCGGCCGGGTCTGATTGGCGAAAAGACGATTTCTGCAACGAGAGCTCCGAACCGAATCCGAGAGACCAACTGTTGTCCCCCGCCCCTTCCACGTGCACCCCGTCGTAGGAATTTCAGCGGGCAGCGGGCATAATCGTCCGGTGAATGCGAAGGAAACTACGAGATATCATTAGAGCCTTTGAAAAACCGGAAGTAAGCTACGTGGGCCTTTGTGAAAGAAGACCGGCGTCTGTCGGTCGACAAAAGGCAACGTCGTCCCTTGAATCGACTTTGGGTGTCCTCCTCCTTTGAACTGTCCGTCCCGGGTCTCTTCCTCCTTTCTGTTTGGCGATGCCACGGAGCAGTCTGCATCCATGAATATTTTAGGAACGAACAGGTCCGAAATGGCGGATCCTCACCCGCGGGATTCGGCCCGTCCTAACGTCGGTCATACTTCACGCCGGGATCCTCGGGGAATCGACCGGCTTCCCAGGAGCGACTATGTGATTCGCGAAATGTCCTCGGCATTAGAGAGGGACGTCCCCGGTGAAAAAGCGCTCCTCGACGTCCACTTGACGCGCCGGCTACTCTTTTCCATTTCGCCTAATCCCCGACTCGCGCTCTCGTCACCGTCCAATCACCCGGCCTCGCAATGAAGAAAAGAAGAAAAGAAATCCTCTTTGCTGTCATCGATGAACGAGGAGGCTCCGCGAATTCGATCCTGAAATTCCAGTCGTCGCGAAAATTGTAGCCCGCGGTATCACCGCCACGCGCGCCACGGCGAGCATCGACTTTATTATTTCCCGAGTCACGTTAACACGCGAGCAACGGCGGATGACCATCGGCTTATCCGCAGGATCACGGCGACGAGGGCTGTAATCCGTCGTGCGGAGGAAGAAAGAAAGAAACAGAGAGGGAGAGAGCCAGCCGGAAGAATCGCGCGAGCGGACTGAAGCAGTCGACTCGATTCCTATTCTTAACGAATCCCTTCCAATGCGTTTATGCATTCGTGAACGGCAGCAGGATCGCCGGCCGCTTCGCTGCACCATCGCGAATCATGCGAGAACAATTCGAGGAGCACCGAAAGTCCGCCCTTTGTCGGTCGGCTTTTACGCGCGCGAACGCGATCCTCGCGCTGTTGCCTCGATCGAAGATGCTATCGTCGAGCCGCCTGGATATTGCTCGCTCTTTCAACGTCTCTCTTCAATGCGTGCCTTTCTCAGCCCGCTCGCCCTCTCTCTCTCTCTCTCTCTCTCTCTCTCTCTCTCTCTCTCYCTCTCTCTCTCTCTCTCTCTCTCTCTCTCTCTGTCTCTGTCTCCGTCATCGACGCCGATATCCGACCTCCACGGCAGAAGAGAATCCCGCGATCGCAGGAAACGACACCGCTCCCCCTCCCCACCCCACCCCACCCCGCGGGGAGGGTTTTTCTCTTGGAAGCTGACAGCCGGCGTTTGAGCGGCGCGATATCCGAGCTATGAATCTTTAAGCGCGGAAGACTTCAAACGATCCAAAAGATGCGATCTCCTGCGCGAGAGCGTGGAGCGCTTTGAAGAGCACGGGAAAAAGGAAATACGCCGCGACCTATTTCAGCGATAGAATTTTATATCGCCGGGGTCGCAAGTCGGGCAAAAGTCGGGCGGAAATCAAAAGAGAGAGAGAGAGAGAGAGAGAGAGAGAGAGAGAGAGAGAGAGAGAGAGAGAGAGAGAGAGATTCCGATTAGAAGCACGTTGTTGCCGGCGTAGTTCTAATCCCGTATTGTCGAGACGAATCCAGGGGGGGAGGCTGCGGAGGCGAGACCGAAATATCCCGAGCGAACACGTTCCTCCTCCCATGATACACTTGCACTTTGCTCTTTCGACGCTGCAGGGCGTGCTCCGCGATCGCGTCGTTTATCGACGACCAGCGCGGGCGTAAAGGCGGGCGATAAAAAGCGTAACGGGCGAAGGATAGGCGATTATGCGACTCTCGCAGTGTACAGCCAGCAAAAGCCCGTCGACATTTAGTCGGCGAGACACGGCCGGAAGCATCGCCTGCAGCTGCGACTGACGCGAAACGCCGGGTGAGCCGGGCTATCAATTTTCATTACGCGAGTGAAAGCTGCAGCTCCGACAGTCGAGAGTCACCGTCGACCTTCCCGTCGACAGTTTATTCCGCTGGATACGTCCAAGAGAGAGAGAGAGAGAGAGAGAGAGAGAGAGAGAGAGAGAGAGAACACGGAGGAATTCCCGAACATCACGCGGCAAATTTCATCGTTTATATTCCGATTTCCTCCGCGGATCGATCGCGAGGGCGGGAGGAAGAAATCGCGGTCCACTGGGCGATTCGATGTACATCGAGCGAGATATATCGAGCAACGGAGAACGCATCGCTCACCTCACGGAATTGCTCGATGCATGATCCGTTGAAGCGTATTATTCCGCGTGTGCGGACGCTGAAGAAACTCGATGCCCTTTTTCTGTCGCATCCCGCGAGAGAAACTTCTTGCTGGCCGCTTTCACGGCCATTAATTCCTACCTCGTTTATAAGTCGATTCATTATTTTCGTCTTCTTCCGGCTTTCCTTTTCTTTCTCTGTCGAGGATTCGGCGGTCGAGGCAGCGGCGTATCGAGATGCGTATTCGCGAGAGTCGAGAATATCGTGCGAGTGCTCGATCGAGTCGGCCATTGTTCGCGACAAATCTTGCCGTTGGCGAGGCCGTTCCATTTTAGCTACTAATTAACGCCATACGCGCGTTGCATGCAAGAGCTCATTAACATGCGACGTGCGCTTATCCTCGGTTTATCTTTAGTTTTCGCTGTTCTCGACTCCCTTCCTGCGTCGCTCATATTTTAGCAGATAATGCGCTCTTGTCGGTTTCAAGTCGATGCATCGATGCATCGCGCTGTTAACATCGCTTATCTTTCCGCTCGTACGTGTCGCCTGTTATCGCGGCGATAACGTCCGCGATGTGCCAGGAGCGGGCTACGCGGATCAACGCTCGGTGATCAACGGGAACGCAGAAATCTAGCCGCGGAATTCCAGCGGATCCGCAGCTCCCAGCGAGCGCGGGCTTCCGAAAATAAGTGCGGGCGTTAATTAATTGCCGCGACTTTCAAGTCGCCTACTTTGTGCTACGGCGCCTCTTTCATCCGCGCGCACCGTTAAATTGCCCGAGCACTGGCGCGATGCCGACAGAGCAACGGAAACAGAGAAAGAACGAGAGAGGGAGATAGCGGAACAACCGCGGACACGATGCATCTGCCGGCTATGCGCGGCTAATAAGTTGCGCGAATAAAGAGAATAAAGCGGCGGGAGCGACGAGAGACACGAGCGGATCAAACGAGCCGTGCTCCAAGACGCGCCGCACGCTCGAGTGCGCGCGCGCGCGCGCGCGCGCAACCGATTGCATACCGAATGCGCGGAAATCAGATTATTCGCCAGCAACACCCGCTAGATCGCTCCGACATCGTTTTCGTTTGTCTTCGCCACCCGCCGACACCGAACACCATCCGCCACTCTGGTATATACTATTTATACATTGCGCATGCGCGTGCGCGTGTGCGTGTCCGCAATTTCCTTGGAGATTTATCTCCCCGATATTGACTCTGCTGAAATGCCTGTCGAAAATCTGGCTACTCCGCGCAGAATGACTTTCCGCCCGTATTTCTTTCGTTTTCTCTCCCCCTCTCTCAGCACGGATCCCTATGTCTGTCTCTGTCTCTCTACCTCCCTGGGTAAGTTATGGCTTTAATCCGGCGCCGGTTAGGGTCCGCGATCCCTCCTTGCTAGACAATGGCCAACGTTGAAAATTGCCGTCTTAACGGCATATCATTCGACGTATCGATACGTATTATTCGCATGCAAATGTAAGCCATGTTTGTGTTGAATTATCCGTAACTGATATGTAGATATGTAGATTTGCGCCGTTTAAGCGTTTCTAATTTTGCAGAGTTATCAGCCGTCTAACGCATATCTCGCATCTTTGTCATGTTGAGCTCATTACAGTAGAGCAGAAAAGATTCAAGTGATTGCCGATAAAGGAACTCTACGATGTATTCGATTCGCCAAAATCGCCAAAATCCCAATGCGGGATCGATATAATCGCTAATGCATTAATATATAATACATATAATCTAAAGCAACGGCAATTACACACGTCCATTTGACGGTACGTTAACGAGCGCGCCGCCGCCATTCGTTTTATGCGCCGGCACGAAAAATACAGAGATAAGAAACGGCCAATAAGAATTGCATGTCTCACCTGTATAAATACATGATAACATTTAGAAAAAATACGCGTAACACTGCGACATATAATCTGCACATTACCGCCAATATTGCGATAACGTTAATCGTGTCCCGACAACACGTCCTCATTTCACTTTCAGACGACGCATGCGGCAAGACAGTTGCATAAATACAATCATTAAAAACATAGAGCTTCATTCGCAGACGCGATACTCGATCTAAATATCTCGTCCGATAACGTCCGAGAATTAGCAAGATACCGCAGTATAAATGGCAAAAAGAAAAAAAAAAGAAAGAAAGAAAGAAAACGAAAGAGAGAGAGAGAGAGAGAGAGAGAGAGAGGGGGGGGGAGAGAGAGAGAAGAGACGCGAGCTAATTAACGTCACGGCAGCGCCGCAAGTACTACACAGTGCGTTCTTCTTCAAGGTTCAAAAATGCCGCGCGGCACGAGCCGCGATTTGAGCCGCCCGCGCGTGGTTCGTTTAACGCGATCGGGGGATGGAATCGCCGCGCGACCTCCGACCTCACCGCGTGCCCGCGAATGCAATATCTCGCGCGTCCTCCCTCCTCCCGGTGCAATCAAATACCGCGGACGGAAGCGTCGCGTGTACATAGGAAAAAGAGAAAAAAGAAAAAAAAGGAAATCCTATCGACATCTATCAGCCAATAACAATCGGCGCGGTGGAAAAGCGCGCACTCGCGCGCACTCGCGCGCGCGCGACCGAGGCCGACCCTTCGCTATAACAGCGATGCCCATAAAAGCTGACAGCGGGAGTCGCGCTAATTTCATTACAATGATTTCGCTCTCTCTCCCCATTTTTCCAATCCATTTCTAACCCCCGCCGCTGCGTCGGGCCGCCGCGGCCCCTCGTCGTTTCCCCCTCGACGGCAGCTCGAGCTGCCGCGCGACACGCTCGCTCGATCGAATCGTAAATTCGTACGGTAATTGAAACGCAAACGCCGTTCGCCAGTTACGTTAATCCAATGAAATACAGCTCTCGTTGCGGGGCCCCCGCGCCTCCCCACGTCGCCCCTCACATCCCGCCCTCCCTCCTGCCCCGGTCGCGTTTATGGTGTATCCGGCGACACTACCGTGTCGCCCGTCTCTTCTGTAATCGCCGTCGCCGTTGCTGCGCGCGCGAGCGGTTATCAACTCGCGGCGAGAAGTCGCGGCATGCGAGAGTCGGTCCGCCCCACCACCGCTCGCGTGACTCTAATGATTACGAATTAGCCATAAATCGCGCGATCGTGTAAAGCGCCTGTAATTTACGGCGGGGGGCCGCGGGAAAGAGGAGGCGGCGGAGGGGAGAGTTAGCCCTCGCGAAGGCGGGGAGATCTCGCAGGGTGATCTTAATGGCACGCGGATAAAGGTCACTGCCGGATGGCCGTCTTGAAAACTCGCCCTCGCTCGCGACACACAATTTCCGGCCGCGCGCTATTAATCCCGCGGCGCACCGCGCGGCTGCGGCCACGATCGATCGGAATCGATCCATCGTGCATCGAGGAGACTCGCGTTTCGAGACGCGAGTCGAGGTCGGCTCTCACGTGCGCGAGGGCACGGGCGAACGCGTTTAATCGCGACCGTAACTGATTCGGGACGTGACGTGACGCCCGAGAATCGGATTCGCGCCGATACGTTCCCGGTCGAAAAATCGATTTTATCCCCCGCGCGCGGGATATAAAAACCATCCGCGAGGGGAGGCGCAAAAAAGCGGCGGTCCACGTAAATCCCGCGGGCGCCGGATGCGTGCCGAAAGGAGGCGCGTCTCGCATTTCGACCGCATCACGATCGAACGAAGTTACCTGTCCCTCCACACCCCGCCTCACCCCGTTCAATAAAGTTAATGCACGCCGTCGGCTCCGGTTTGAAAGCCTCTCGGAAAAGCGGCGGCGCCGCCGCTCGCTCGCGCCACAGCGAGATGCGGAACGAGAGAGAGAGAGAGAGAGAGAGAGAGAGAGAGAGAGAGAGAGAGAGAGAGAGAGAGAGAGAGAGAGAGAGAGAGATCCATTTGCTATTCCGACTGTGCGCGGAGCTCAGCGACGCTAGAGAATCGTTATCACTCTGACGTGCACGCAAAAATAACTAGGTAATAACTATGAAGATAGTACGAAGGAGGCGTCGCGTATTCCTCGATCGCTCATCTTTTCTTTGGGATTCTTTAACGACGCTTTTTGTTTATCGCGAGCGATTAGCTGTCGTATCTAGAGCTGATGAAAACTGCGCCGAGTCGAGCGATAGGGATGATCCAGAGTGCGTGGAGAGAGAGAGAGAGAGAGRGGGGGGRGGGGGGGAGGAGAAGAGAGCACAAGAGAGAGCACAAGAGGACAAAGAAAAAGAGAGCGCGAAAGCGCCGGCACACAACGGGCCGGAAAGGAGATCGGAATTTAATTAACGCGCGTTAGAAAACGGCTCGCTGAAGGAGACGGGCGGTTGCACAAAGAGCGAGGTCGCCCCGCTGTAGAGCGAAAGGGAGACGAAAAAGGGACAAAGTGATCGCCGCCGCATCACCGGCGCATCGGAGCGCACGCAGCGCAGCGCACGCATCGGCCACGCCACGTGCACCCCGCTCCGCTGCGGAAGCTGCGGGACGCGAGGGGAACGGCGATTTAACCTGCTGGTTTTGACGGACATCGGTTTTTGCGCGCACGGAGCACAAAGGTGGCGGCGCGTCGTTTCGCGAGGCCGCGACCTGCGGCGAACAATTCCGCGCGACGCGGTATTAGCAATTTCACCGTGTGTTACACGGCGGCGGCGGCGGCGGCGGCGCACGATTGCGTTGCCCGCAGAGGCGAACATTAACGACGAATTAAAGCGATGAAACCCGCGATCGATAAACTCGCGAGTAATCGCGCGGCAGCGCGCGCGATCCTCGGAGGAACGGGAACGGCGACACAGCGGATGAAGGTAATCGCGCGCGGAATCGAGGCGGGGCGTGTCGATGCCGCTGCCGCGGGTTTTTCTCACGTCAACGCAAAATGCCGCGATTCGATATCGCGATAGCGCACGGCGCTGGCAAATGGAGGCGCTTGAAAAGGCGAGAAAATTGCCGATGTACCTGCCGCGCTTTACGACTCCGGCTTATATCGCCGTCGCCGCCGCTTTACTGCCGCCGCGCTCTACACGGCTTACGCACGCGTGTGTGCGTACGCGCGCGCGCGCGCGATATAGCGCGACTGCTGGTCGAAAAGGTGGTTTTCTCCGACTCGTATCGAAGGGGACGCGCCGTGATGAAGGAACGAAGACGGAGAAAGAGAGAGAGAGAGAGAGAGAGAGAGAGAGAGAGAGAGAGAGAGAGAGAGAGAGAGAGAGAGAGAGAGCGATACGCGCACGCACGCGACATAAACTTGGTCTTTATCGATCATGAATGTGTAAGGACAAATTGATGCAAATGCGATTAATCTTAAAACTGAAATTAAGCTCCCTAAAGTTTTTTCGTTAAGTATTATAAAATTCATCATTAAACGTCGATATGTCTACGTTTTAACTGCACACCCGTCGTCGGAATTCGTCATCGGAATTTTTCAAATCCCGTAATTGTCGAAACGTTTACACGGGACATCCATCCGAGCCTCCGAGAGAGATCCTCGTCGCGAGGGGCGACCGACTTGAAAGTCACGAAATCATATCTCGTTAAAATTTCACGCGACAAGGCTTACACATTATTACTCCGTTTCCCTTTAGAGCGGCGAGACGGGCGAGCGCGAGAGAGAACGCGGACCGATACAGTGAAAACATTGATAAATTAATTTCCAAGGGATCTCGAACGTGCTCCTCCCCTTGTTTGGCAAGAACGTCCTCCTGATTTATGCCCCCGACGTCGCCGACCTCTGACCCACGAAGGGTATCTCCGATCGGCCCGGAGTGCGGAGGAACGGCTCTCTCCCTCAAGTGGGCGTCCCGAAAGGGACGAGAAAGAAAGTGCCGTGCCAGAGTGCACACTTCATCCCCTCTACCGGCCGTTGGCTGGCGTATTGATCGAAATCGAAGGGGAGAGTTCCCGATGTGTGCGCGGGGTTGGGTCATACCTAATTCATAGTCCCTGGGTTCTTCCGACCCCTCGCGGCGATTATTTCACCGCGGATGGGGGATCGAACACGGTGGTTATAGGGGCGGGAGGACAACGGGAAACGACGTGCACATACGCGCACGCTCTCCGGCTCCGTTCCGGAAATCGATGTCTCGCGTCCACGAGCGTCGCGATCCGAATAGATCGCCGTCGTCGTATCGGCTGCGTTCATTACGCGGAACTAATGGAGATAACGAGATAACAATTCCCAATTCCGTCTTCGCTTTTGAAAAATCGCTTACTCGGATTCTTCTTTTCCGCGAGCTGCGTCGACAAACGTGCGCACGAGATATCGAAAGAGCTCGAAACGAAAACGCGAAGGATTACATGACGCGGGAATTATATGATTCGCGTTTATCGCGACGGTCATGCGGAAGAGCGCCAACGGAAGCACAAAGAGGAGGAAACCGTCGGTAGCGCGCGTTTTAATCCCGATTCCGGGAAACGCAGCTGGAAAAAGCAGTCGATGGTTCCCCAGTCGATCGAGTTGGAAAACAGCGATTGGAGGAAGCGCGACTTCCGCTCCGCGAGCGACACGAATGGCTTCTCTCGCGAGCGCGGCCAGAGATGCCGCGTTAATGAACAAATAAAACGATCGTGGAGGAAAGAGAGAGAGAGAGAGAGAGAGAGAGAGAGAGAGAGAGAGAGAGAGAGAGAGAGAGAGAGAGAGAGGCGCGAGGAACAGAGACGTCTCGAGGGGGACGCGGTGCTTAATGTACCGTCAATTTATGGCGATTTAACCTCTCCCCCGGCCATGGTTTCCGTAACCTTGGCAATTTACGACTTCGCGCCGCTATCGATTACCCGGTAAAACTCGCACCTGATCCCGCCGGACTCGCAGTTTAACGGCAACGACATATATTCCGTCTCGTGGCCGACTTGGCCGCTTCCGCGGCCTTTTTTGCCCGTTTAACCGCGATTTCGTGTTGCATTCCCGCCGATTTGGGAGAAATCGAGGATCTCCTCGATTGTCCTCCTTGTCAACTCGCGCCAAGCCGGCGCGAGGATCGAGCTGCCTTATAAACGAACGAACGCGCGCTCGCAATGGAGTTACGTAAAGCGTGCCGCGGCAAGTCATATAATTTCTTTCCGCGCACAATATTAGCAGTATTCAACGGCATTAGCATATATCCAATTAAGTCGTAAGATTGCACCGGCGATTGCTGTCGTGCGGCCAAACGCGAATGTCAAACGTAACGAATATATTAACATTCGGTCAACCGATGTCGTAATGCGAAGGCACGCAAATACCGTTCATTGCTTATCGTTGCGTACGTCGTGTCTCGTTTATTCTCCGGCGAGAAAGAGCAACGGATTCTAATAAAGGGTTTGAATATCTCGGATATCAACGCTCCATCGGCTAACGCTCTATCTCGATTTTCCCGATCTGATCGCAATGCAAATCGGGGGAAAGAACTGGAATCGTGCCGATTCCAACAGCAACGTGGCAGCGTGATTTGTCTCTCATTAATTTTATTCGTCCCTTAAATATACGAGCCGGCACTCTCCCGCGCGAAAGTAATATCCGCAGCTTTACGGTGCGTGTTTCCGCGCTTTCCGTGAAAGCCGGCGTTATCTTTCGACAGGCGCCGCGACGCCGCCCGCACCGCGCGCATAAATAACATCGTCGAGGGACGTTAATAATCGGAAGTCAGAAGTTTTACGCCCTCGAGGAGGCGGCGGCGCACGCCATAAGGCGCGCGTTTCACCGATAAAACACAGCGTACCCGCCGCACCCCCCCCCTCCCTCCCTCCCGGCGGACCCGAGGGGTCGCCGATGCGCACGTGTGAGTTATGTAACGGAAAATATCCCGCGGGTTTCCCCTTCCCGCGCTCTCTGCCCTTGCGGCGATCTGTTAATTCGCTCGCCGATTGCGCGCCGGTTGTTAACTTCAAACGCGGGGACGCGAGCGGGGACTCGTGCTGCCCTTTTTCCAACTTACCGCGTCGACTTCTCCGCAACGGCGCGTGTCCCCGTTATTACATGCCGCAAGAGGCCGCAACGAGAGCACTCGGAGGGAGGGGACAAAAAAAATTTAGAAAAGGAGAGAGAGAGAGAGAGAGAGAGAGAGAGAGAGAGAGAAAAGCAGAAAAGGGGGAGACGTCGCCCGCTTCGAGCGTTTTTCCCCTTTTTTAGGGAAAGGAGAAAATGGAAGAGGTCGAAGCGCGGCTGACTCTCGAGCGTGCTCGAACCCTCGACGCGGCCGCCGCCGAAGCAGTCAAAGGACGGAGAGGCGACAGGTACGCGCGCGCGTGCGCGCCCGATGATGGAGGGTGGCGACGAGTGCATTTTGTCACGCGAGAAACGGGTATACGCAACATCCGCCACGGCAGGAATAAAAGGATGGGAGTTCCCTCATCGCGCCTCTCCCCCTCCCCTCCTCCCCCGACACTCGACGCTTCCGTCGAAGGTCGCTTGTGTGGACGTGCCTTTATAATCTATAAAGCGGTGCGGTATGAAGCCAGCTAGCAAGAGAGAGAGAGAGAAAAAGAGAGAGAGAGAGAATTTACAGCCTTGAAGGCGGGCCCTTGCGGACACGCAACGATGATACGCATATGCAAATGATTTGCAAATAAGCAAATAATAAAACTCAAGGCACGTAGGAAGGGAGGAAAAAAAARAAAAAAAAAAAAAAAAAAAAAAGAAAAAGAAAAAAAGAAATAGAAGAAAGAAAAGGAAAAAAAAGCCCGAGGAACATTGTGAGGAAGAATGCGAAATGAAGGAAACCGAAGGAAAATATAAATAGATACAAAGGAGTATGAGACAATATGTAAAAATAAACGAGGAGGGAAACACTCGCAGACGGAGGGACCGCCGTGTCCTCCCACAGATTACATGCAATCAATAAAAACTATTTTTTATTTAGCGCGAGCAAGAGGGGCAACGTGAAGAGAGAGAGAGAGAGAGAGAGAGAGAGAGAGAGAGAGAGAGAGAGAGAGAGGCAGGCGACTCGAACGAAGAAGGGGCCAGAGGAGCGAAGAGGGCGAGCGAGCGAGTCGACAGATGCTGAATGGTGCTTGTAAATACCGTGAACGCCGAGACACAAAGGGTGCGCGAAAGCGGAGCGGGGCAACGGGGAGGATAGGGGGTGATGTACCGCGGTCGGTTCATCGTGTCCGAGGGGCCAGAAGGATAGCGCGAGCGAGCGAGCGAGCGCGCGCGATGTACCCTTCAGGAAAAGGAGGACCGGAAAGGGGTCGAGGATAGGCACAAAGGGTTGTTTTAACAGCCTTTTGTCGAGTGTGGCGCAGCAGGAAGAAGAAAAAGCAGCGCCGCCGGTTCGCAATTATTTAGCGGACTTGCGGAGGATGAGAACGAGAGTCGATCCGGCGGGGCAGGACGGAGAGAAGGACAACGACAACGACGACAACGAGGAGGAGGAGGAGAAGGAGGAAGAGGAAGGAAGCGAGTAAAACTGAAGGGTAACGGGGGAAACGGAGAAGGAAGAAGTGGTTTTCTCTCCGACGAGAGTCGGACCGCAGGTAGAAGGATCAAAATAAGCGTAAATAAACGAACGCGCCGCGAAACTGACCACAGGGGAAGGGAAGAAGAGACCCCCATCGGCAAGGGGATCGGGGGGAGAATGCGCCAACGATCGTAAGACGGGGAGCGGCGAAGGGGAAAAAGGAACAGTTATGCGAATTCAGCGTGAGGCTGAAGGGAACGGGAACGAGCGAGCGGAGTAAGACGGAGAGAGGAGTGGAGAGGGAGGGGGGAGGGGAGTAGAGGAGGACGAGCGGGAGAATCACGCGCGAGATCCAGAAGAGAGGAGGTAATGGACTTTATCAGACTGCTAGGTGGTCGACCTTCCGTTCTCTCTCTCTCTCTCTCTCTCCCCGTTCCTCCACCTTCTTTCCTCCCTTTCCCAACCTCTTTGCCCCGCTAGGGATACCGCCACCGCTGCCATCGTCCGCCCTCTCGCGGCCCCTCCTTAATTGTCTTCCACTCATTTTTACGCCCGTTCCACTTCGTTACGGTCCGAGTGCCGGGCAGGCCTTGCGAGACATTTGCGGTGCCGCACGGGTGGGCCGGATAAAAAGCCGGGAGGGACGGAAAGGGAAAGAGAAAAGGGCGCGGAGCGGAAGAGTACCTGCGTCCGCGTACGCGCCGCTTCCGACGACAATCTGGCGACGCGCAAAGAGGCCCACAGTTTTAGCGTCAAAGTCGCAAAGTATTGCGTGCTCGTCATTTACGAAAAGAATCCCACACAAAGACACTCGCGTGCACGTAATCGCGTTGGTTTCGAGAGATCTCGGAGTCGAGGGAAACTGCGCGGGAGCAGCTAGCGTTATGTCATAAGGAAGAAGGAAATAAGGAAGAAGAAGAAGAAAAAGAAGAAGAAACAATAACACAGATTATTCATTTCGTCTTCACGGCGAAAGGAATCGCGTCTCCAAGTGACGAACGGGTCGAACGGCTACGCTCCTCGACACTCGAGGAGCAGCTCGTGTATCGCGTGGCGACTAGTGGAACTCGCGCGGGTGCATATACGAGAGGACACAGGAGAATTAGTCGAGTTAGACGCTGTTAGTCGACCACCCGGATCGACGATCCCGTAATGGAACTGGATTTAACCCCGGGGCCTGTCAGTGGGGCTCCGCTGTGGACTCCCGCGCGGCCGAAGCCGCGGCAGAGGAGCGCGACTCGTGCATCGATAAATAAGTTAAAGCATGAGCAAGGGCCCGGGTGGTTCTCAGGGTGGATCGACGGGCGAGGAGCGGCCCTTAATCCGAGAGTTATTCTGCCTTGCGCCGAATCGCGCCCGATCGCCGAGCTATTAGCCGCGCGGGAGCAAGCGAGTGGAATCGGCGTTCATTTCTCCCCCCCCCCCCACACTCTCTCTCTCTCTCTCTCTCTCTCTCTCTCTCTCTCTCTCTCTCTCTCTCTCTCTCGAAAGGAAGAGGAAGGCAAGAAGAAAAGAGGCAACGAAATGGCATCGCTGGCCCTTCGGCTTGTTCCGCCGATGTTTGAGCGAATCCTGCGAGGCCGCGCGAATGTGATCGCGCGACAGGCGGCCGAGCGCGTCTCTCCTGCATTATTAATAACGAGACGGGAAGGCGATCCATTTGCCATGCACGCCGATTATCATCGGCGCTCGTGCAAGTCCATGCCGGCTGGATACGTACGCCTGCTAGAGCGAATCGCGGGTTTTTATCGCGCGCGGATTAAGACCGCATCCGCGATCGGCGAGCAATAAAAAGAGAGACGGCGAGCCGTGACCCGAGCGAGGCACACACGCGCGCATACAAACGGTCGCGTAAATATCAACTAAATTAACTGGCTGATAATCAATACGGGTCACTTAACGACAAGGCTGCGTGCGAGCAGGCGTGACGATTGAACGCACGCTGCCAACTGCGTGAGGCAGCTACTAAACGCGATGACGGTTTGCGGAATGAACTTTACGCAGGCTGGCCGCCTGCGGGTGGACTCGGGCTGTATGTATCTCCAAACAATTACGCGATGTTAATGAGACGATCGATTGCGTTTGCCCGATCGGAAGTGTCGGCGTGGATGCGACATCATACGTCATCGCCATGTGCATCCCGCGCCCGGCAGAAGAAAGTACACTCGAGCGAGCGAGGGAGTCACTCTCGGCCCGTTTAACCGGCTATTAATAGATAATCCACGCCGTAGAGAGAAGCGAAGAAAAATATATGCCGGAGAGAACATTGCGGTTCTGCGCACCGCGCGCCAACAGCTCCACGCCGTCTGGAAGCGTAAAATCCGACTCTTACGCGTGCTGCGGCATATCGCGAGAAAATAAACCCGCGCGTCCACGAGCGCGAGAAATCGCGCGAACCTGAGCGTAGCGTTGAACGAGAGAGATAGATAGATAGATAGATAGATAGATAGATAGAGAGAGAGAGAGAGAGAGAGAGAGAGAGAGAGARGGGGGGGGGGAGAAACAGGATCCAAAAAACCGGCCGTTCGGCCGGTGATCGCGCTGAACCAACGTTCCATCGTTAATCGCGTATCGAGTATGGAATTACTTTTGTTAATCTAACCGGAGCGAAGCATCGCGCCCGCAGAGAATCCGAGATAATCCCGCGGCACGCGATAGCCGCCGATCGTAATCCGCCGCATTTCCTACCCTCCTACGCCCCTCCGCTGTCTCGCTCACTTTGACGAACGTGCGAGGGCGTCGCGCGGGGAGAGAAAAAAAAAGCAGCTCCGCTGAAAATCCCGTCCGTATTGATAGATAATTAATTTTTCGCGCGACGCGAGGAGAGGGAGTGGGTGGGGGGAAGAGAAGGAAGAGGAGAGCGATGGCCGGTGTCACTCGAACGTCCGCTCCGTTTTATCGACGGCGGATGAATAACGGAGAAGGAGGAGGAGGAGAACTGTCGGATCGGGAGAGAGAGAGAGAGAAAGAGAGAAAAAGAGGGAGGGAGGATTTTGAGAGGACTCATCATTTCCCAGCGTCGATCGGAAAAATCTCGGCGTGCTGAGTGATAGTTAATTTCTCGCGCGGTAGCTCGAGCACCGGCGAGAAAAATGGCGATGTCACTCGGCCGACGTCCGCGCGTCGTTCCGATGGCGGCCGTGGGTGGATAACGGAGGAACCGGCCGGGAATCGTCGGAAGGGAAAGGGCGCGAGGGCGGACGTCAGGCAGAGGGACGTTTATTATTGCCGCGGGGACAACGTCCGCGGCGCTCTCTCCGCGCGCGGCGGAGTGATTTACGGCGCGGACAAGAAACGACGTCGTTTGCCGTGCAAACTGGACGATCATCGAGGAAGATATAAATCGCGGATAAAGTGGAGTTAACCTTCTTTCCAGCGGCGCGATTGCGACCGGCGGCAGAGTCCCGCGCGCCGGCGATTACGCGACGGACGATACTGCGCGCGCGCGCATGCGCGCGGATGGATCTCGCGTCTCGCGTGGAGGCGCGTGACGTTGGCGGCGGTTTCGCTAGAAAAATATCGATAGAGTAACGAGGCGCGGTGCGCAATGCAGCACGGCTCGCGCTAGCGCGCGCGTGCGCTCCAGCACCGACGACGTCTTGCATAAACATGAGTGGCGCAATGTTGAATAGATGCAGCCCGCAATGTCAGCTATTTCAAATATTTCAGCGTTATACAAGTATGTATGGTAATTATGCGAGCGATTATCGCGATAGCCAGGATCCAGTAAATTTAATGCGGCGTGCTGCACGCGACGCGTCATCGTGCGAAGGAAGCAGACGTAATCCGGGACCAAGCGCTCTTTGCGCTCTTCCCCGCGCGACGTCATCGAGAGAGAAAGAAATCTGCTGAGATATCAAAGACAGAGAAGAGGAAAAGAAGAGCACGCCATCTCGAACGCTCCATTTCTGGGATCGCGCGCCTTCGGGATAACAACTCCATTCGGTACCGCCGCTGATAACTCGATCGCGGGAATCGGCCGATAATGATCGCGCTATTTGCTGCACCGCGAAGCGATTCAAATGCTCAAAGACGATACGCGATGCCGAAAAAACATCGCCGTGATCTCGCCTTGATAAGGAACCGGTTCGTCATTATCCTCGCGTTTCGCGATATCGAAATGAGGATGAGAGAGAGAGAGAGAGAGAGAGAGAGAGAGAGAGAGAGAGAGAGTCGATAAAACGCGAATGAATAAACACAGCAGCGAGCAAGCACAGGAGGGCAGGAGGGCAGGCGGGCGGCGGGCAGGCATGCACGATTGCGGCGCGGTCGGGCGCGAGTCGATACGCCGAAAAATAGCTAACTCGCAGTGCCAATATTTACTCCGCGCGCAGCCGGATAAAAAAAGGGAGGGGGGAGGGGGAGGGAAAAAGAAAAAGAGGAGAGAAGTCGCACCCGCGACAATTAATGATGTTATGCCGCGTTAATAAAGGTTAGCGCGCCAACGATTCTCGCGGGATCCGCGGGGAGGAGGGCAGGAGGGGGCGGAGGAGGGGCGAGAGGGGAAGGGTACAACGGGGCAAGGCCGGAGGGTCGAAAATTGCGAGCGCCCGTGTACCGGCGCGACGGTGTCCTCGATACCGTCCTCCGCTTTTAATTTCCCCGTGCCGCGGTGTAAGCACCGAGCAGTTTAATTCGCACGTTTTTCCCGAAACGAGCCATCGACCGGCGGATCGATATACCGATCGCGCCCGCGTACGTGCGACGAGAGAGGAAAAAAAAAGAAAGAAAGAAAAAGAGGGAGGGAAAAAAAGAATAAGGGCATTCGCATAGCGGCGAATGTTCCGAGTGATTGCGCGCTATCGGCGGCAGCCGCTTTGCGGATTTTTTTTCCCCTCCCCACTCCCCCATCACCCCTCTGGCTCGATGAAGAAGCGTCTGCTCGCCGCTTGGCGATTTTTTGCCGCTGGCACACGAGATCATCAGCTGGCGCATCTCGGAGCGATCGCCACGGTCGAACGTTAGCGTCGTCATTGTTGTGAGCATTATTGTTATTATTATTATCGGAAAGAGATCATCACGTTTCTGGGACTCTCTTCTTTCTCGCGCGGGCATGCATAATATTGGGAAATAATTGTCCGTTATTTGAGAAAACATCGAGGTATGTTTTAACTGTTTTTTAACACGTTGCGACGTGTTAAAATCAATTGCCTTTTATAGCATCGAGGTTAAAATAATTCTTGATATTTTCCTCCAGTTGTATAAATAAAATATTGATAAAGAGAATTTTGGCCATCTTATGCGGCCGTTCGCGGGGTTTGCCGCGCTGGTTTGTAGGTCGCGCCATTGTTGTTTATTGGCCGGTCTATGTTTCGATACGCTCGGTGTATTTGATCTATTCTATTGTTCGCGTGGTTATTTTTCATTACTTAAAGATCTGTCGCTATCGCGAATCTAATCTCGTACGATCTCCCGCATCGTGCACGCAATTCGGGATGATCCTCGATCTTCGATCGCCCGCCTTTAAGAGCAATGATTTCCGTTGTGATCTAGCTTGGCGAACGCCTTCTCACGCATTCGAGACTGCAGCAACAATTCGTTGAAGGTGACTCGCTCTCGCTGTCGATACTCGGTCGATATATCGCATCGCGAACTCTTCAACGAACGCGCGCGTGATCGTGACCCTAACGGCGTTTCTCAAAGTGCCACAAGATCCTGGCATTGCTGTCGGCAGCATCCGAATTCGGACGTTCGTACGAGGACGAACCTGATGCAAAATAAAAATTAAACGATTAATTTCATTCTTGCAGCGCGGCTCGCTTCCGCGTTTCGATTCCATCATTCCACGCCACTAATCTCGAGAAACTCTGCCCCACTGTTTTTCCTTCCTCTCGGCTTATCGATCATAACAATTTTTTTCAGCTAGGGCAAGTCGCCATCATCCCGTCACATCGCGGCATTCGCTTACATTTGCATGAAGCAATTCATCTTCGCACTGTCGTCAACAAGCGACATTGTCGCCCGTAGCTGTACTCCGACGAATAAAAAGCATCTTCTCAAAAGAAAAACACGCCGCACACGTCGTCGTTCCGTATCCAACTCTTCTGCTTCTCGTTGCGAACTCGCACGCATTTCACTCAACCGCGTCGTTGCTCCGCATCGCCGAAAACTCGGCCCAAGCTTGCGAGTACGCAATAGTACGATGATAATCGTCCAATTGCAATCTTATAATTCGCGGCCGGACAATTCGACTCGCGATGTCTCTCGATATTCGACGAGAGGAGCCGCGAGGAACGAGCGGCATTCCTTCGTTCGTTCGTTCCCTTCCCTCTCGCCTCGCCTCCCCACCCCCCTCCGCCCTCCCCACCTCATTCGCGGCCAAGGTTGTTCCACGTCCGAGATATTGGAATTATATTCGCACGAGGTGCGCGAGCGGCGGCGCGAGCCGGTTAAGGAAATTGCCGGCACTTGGTGCCGGAGAGGAGAGCGCGGCTTCGCGGCGAGCAAACTTAAATTCGCGCGCTCGTTCCCTTACGCCACGATGCACCCACCCACCCCACCGCCCCCCTTCCCTAACCCGTTTCCTCGGTCACGCTGCCGGTGTACACCCGCGCACCGCGCGCGAAAGCCGCACATACCACCGCGCGCGGTGGCGGCGGAGGAGGTAGAGGAGGAGGAGGAGGAGGAGGAGGAGGAGGAGGAGGAGGAGGAGGAGGAGGAGGAGGAGGAGGAGGAGGAGGAGGAGGAGGAGGAGGAATTCTGGAAACTGCGAGGCGCCGCGGGGCTCCCTCCCTCTTCCTCTCCCTCCCCCCCGCCCTGTCCCCCTGGCTCAACGAACGGAGATGGTGAGATCGGGGTTAATTTAATCGGGCGTGGTTTCCCTTTTTCGATGCCCGAGTTACCCAGATGCCACTCGCCGGGAACGGCAACGATCGCGGCGGCGCGTTCAAATGCGCGCGAGGCGAGACGACGCCTCGCTGGAAGAATAGCGGGCGACTTTCCAACGCAACGTCGCAGTGTCGTCCCGAATGACGAAAGTCGGGCAGATAGTTTTGGGATCCCGCGTTGCGGGATCGGCGACACGGTTTGCCGTCTCACACAGCTCGCGCGTGCGGCCGCAAGCGGAGGTCATTAGGCGGTTCTCTTCTCGGTCGGGCAGGAGCCGGGGCGGCTTTTCGAGAACGGATCAGCCACGAAGTTGAAGGATCGCAGGCTTGTTATTCACGCTCCGGTGAACATCCTGTGTGCCGCGGCTCCGCGGGCGCGGGGTGGGGCGAAACGGGGAGGAGCGTTTCCCGCTGCTCGGAATATCCCGCTCGGATATTTTATTCCGCCCGTTCGCGGGCGAAGGCAACGGCATTCGAGATACGCGATCGAAATGCGATTCGAGCGTCGATCGTTGGATCGGGTATTCTCGCCGCGCGCGGACGCGCGTCCTCGCGCGGCCGTCACGCGCGCATTAAACGTGCGTCGCGTGTTAACGGATGCCGCCGTTGAATGGCGTCGGTCGCCGGGCGCGCTCGCTGCACCAGCTGAAGGCCCTCGCGGCGCCTCGGGATGTACAATTCCTCGCGCGTTCACGTGGAATTTCCGAATCAGAAACGGTGGGAAAGACCTTCGGCCGACATTCGGAAAGCGAGAACCCGCTGCGATCCATTCCTGGCTCCCTGGAGACGCCTTTTGAATATTTCCGATAAAATATTCTCAGCTCGCGGAGTTAGTTCTCAGTGCTATCGATTATCTCGGATTCTTAATAAGCCCTAAATTCCTAACATTGCCATTAATTAATTATAAAGCCAGTCCGAGTTAAATGCCCTCTTCAACTTCGGCCAACTTTCCTTCCGGCATCAAGCTCAAGCGTCGAGAACGCAACGATGAAAAACGGTCCAAATATTAATGCTCCCACACAGCTGCGCCAGGGAAAGGGGAAAGGGGAAAGGGGAAAGAGAATTGATAGCATCTCGCGGAGTACCTTGGTAGTAGTAGGGGTGTCCAGCGTGCGAGGGGTGCACAAGCGGATGTGGCGCCCGGAAGTCCATTCTGGCGGTTGATCCCTCGCAGAGCGGTGCCGCGGCGGCGAGAGCTCACGCTTATCTTGCAGCGAGGTCGCGAGAGAGATTCGCGGTTATGCCGCGGTGGCGACGGCGCGACGACGAGTTTGTACCTTCGCGAGCAGGCGCGCACGAATGCGAACAAGCATCTTTCGTCGAGCCTTTCGTCTTGCGCGCGCGTAGCGCAGTACTACTACTTTGCGAATCGCTCGTCGCTTCCGCGATCGACGACGCACGTACGCACGCACGCACGCACGCACGCACGCACGCAAGCACGTACACACACGCGCACGCACACAGAGACGCACGCAGCACACTAAATCGACACCTAGATCCAGGTGAGGTTAGGTTCGGCGACGAGGCTGGATTCTCTCAGCTATTATCGTGCTCATTCGAATCCCGCGGCGACATTCCGACTTCCGATCGCACTTCCGCGATTTCACTTCCGTAAAAGCACCGGCGGCGGTGCTCGTTCGCTAAAACGATCCCCTTTCCCCGAGTCCGATACCGATCGGTGGCCCGAGTATCATCGCCGCTCGACGCGCATCCTCGCGGGTGTGCTCCGGTTCCCGGCTCTCTCACTCACTCACTCGCTCACTCTTCTCCTTTTTCTCTTTCTCTTGTCCGCGCGTGATTTATGGCCTCTGATTCGCAGGCGCTCGTTCTACCATACACGTAGATGCGCGCGCGAGCGCACACACGCGGCGCGAACGACGCGTGCACACGATGTTCACAAGGCGCGTTCAAACGAACCGCATTCGCCGCGAAGAAAGACGCTCGCCGACCGATGACGAGAGACGAGAGAGGCAGGCACCAGCCGTCCACTTTCCGACCTTGCGACACAGTGACGATGTTCACACCGAGGGAGACAGCCGTGCGTCTCCTCACCGTTGTAAACGTGAGCTAGTCCCCACGCGAGACTACCGGAGTCGGCCGACGACGCGACGATGCGATTGGTGGGGAGCGCGTCGAGAACGTGTGTATGCGCGCCTACGTTCAGGGGAATGAGAAGGAGAGATGCAAGAGAGCGAGTGACGCGGCACACGGGCCGCGCACTAATCACCACTTAATTGACCGAGACCGACGCGGCAGGTCGTGCCATTAAGGCTAATTGACCGAACGCTTCGGCGGCGCCGCCAACGGACCGACGAGGACGTATCTTAACGCGCGCGTATCTTCCGTCGCGACGGAGAGGGGCACGCGCGCGCAGCTGGGTTCTCGATGCCACACTCGGTGCGAAGGGAGCGAGAAAGGGCGCTCTTTCGAAACGCTCTCTTTCGTGCGGCGCGTGCGCCCCGTTTGCGCGTAGACCGCCTGGTCCGCCTACACGGCGCGCGAGAAAAAGTCCATCATTAATCGCGAAAGACGCGAAGGACCTGATCCCGTGATACGTTCCGCTACCGTTACTGGCTACTATCGCACACATGCGCACCGTTCACACCGTTCCGTCCCTTCCGTTCGTTCACGTGGTGCACGAACGCGAGAACCAGCGCACGCAACACCAACGGCGGCTGGCACTGCACTGAAGAACCGAGCGCTCGCGGATCCGTCGCCGACCGCTTCGTTCGTTTTCGTGCACCTCCCCCTCCGCCGTCGGTGTGCGCTTCGGCCAAGATCGAATTGCCGGCAGGAGGAGAGTGGGATCTCTCTCCTCCTCGCTCTTTTCGTCTCCCCTATCGCTCTTACTCTCTCCAATGCACGCTCTTTCTCTTTCTCCTCCTTTTGCTCGCTCTCACTCTTTCTCTCTGGCGCGCGCGCGCGCGCATGATACGACGGCTCGCTTTCGGCGACAGCGACGAGCCGTCACGCGTTATTACATGCATCTTTGCGAATCACACCGCTAGGCAGCGGCGGCGACGACTCTCTCAGTCCCCGTTCATCATTCTCTCTTGGGTCACGTAACGCCTGTGATGCATCGAATCTCGCGTGCAATTCTCTTTCTTTTGTTTCAAAGCTCCAGAGAATTCCAGAGAGGGAGTCAGGCCGCGACGGCGTGCGTGAGAGATGTACGATTAAAGATGCGACAAATTTCACATTACCTTGCACGACTCGTGCAAAGCAATTTAATGAATTTACAAATAACATTTCTTTTCCCGTTTCTGTCCTCGGCATTTAGATTATTCGTAGATTATTCGAGTCGCGGTGCATCGAGGCTGCTCACGTAATTCGTCCTTTTGGGCAAGTCCAGATAAATTCCCCGTATCCTGAATAACATCCTGGCGCGATGTAATAGCTTCGTTCAAGCACATATGCCGAAACGGATGCGTTTCGACTAATAACAATAACAATAAAAGCGTGTTTCGGGAACGTCTACGATCATTACATAATGCGCGAATGTATAAATGATTCTCGACAGTCGACGTTAACCTATGCGTTCCTCCGTTCCTCCGAGAGTATCTACGTCAGTTCTCGTTTTCTTTCCTACATGCACCAATAACGTCACCCAAATAGCATACTCGTTCGCTCGCTCGTCGCTTGGAGCATCTTCCCCATCATCGATGCCACGATGGACAAATGCGAGGAATCATTTGCAAGCTGCATCGTGCGGTTTCGCTATATAAGCGAAACATAATCGGGCCACCTAGCTCAGCGGGGCTCCTAATTCATCCCGCTCGTGGAATACACAATCCTCGGATGCCACCCACGTCAATGGAAGCGCAACTTCACCTACATAGAAAGAGATACGCCGAAATCCGGACAACTAAACGTTTCTCACGAAACGCCCGCCAGAAAAAGCGACCCGGCATTCATTCTGGGGTTCCGAGAGAGCTTATACCCCCGGCCGGTGTCCCGTTCCTTCTTTCGTTCTTTTCGTCTTACGCAACCAGCCGCCGCGAGCTAAACGCCAGAGACTAGGAGAGGAGAGGTCGTCATATCTCTCTCTCTCTCTCTCTCTCTCTCTCTCTCTCTCTCTCTCTCTCTCTCCCTCTCCCTCTCTTGCCTCGTTCTGCGTCTCACTTGCTCGCCCTTTCGGGCCATCTGGTGTTGAAGCGGCACGCGCTGTTCAACCAGCACAAGTTTCGCTCTCTCTCTCTCTCTCTCTCTCTCTCTCTCTCTCTCTCTCTCTCTCTCTCTCTCTCTCTCTCCTCCACTGCTCAACCAGCGCAATCGTTCTCTCTATCGCATCCACCCCACGCACGAAGCTTCTCCCCTCCCCTCCGCCCCTCCAGCGAGGTCTGAAATCCAACCACTCTGCACACCGTCGAGGTTCCGTTCGCGCCACCGACGCCACCGCCGTCGCCGTTCCCCTTCAACCCCTCGCCGTCGCCGCCATCGCCGCCACTGCCACTTGAGCCGGAAACCCGAACGTTAGGGGGATCGAGGAGGCGATGTAAACGCGTTAGGCGGGTCGAGATCGGGCGGACGGATGGCGCGAGGACGCGATGCTCACGAGGGCGCCGGAAGTCTGACGTGGATGGAACGATTACGAAGTCGGCGGCTTCCTAAATAATTCGCGCGCTTCCGAGCGCGTCGACGCTTTGACACGCGCGCGGATCTGTGCCGTCTATATCCGTCGCAGCCGGCTACGTGTAATTTGAATTCCGCCGAGCGAGACGACTCGGCGAACTCGGCTAGCGACATCCGCGACTCAGCGCGCCATTATCCGTTAAATCCTTTGACGCGCGTCCTGCTGCCGGTGCGATCTCCTTGTCGCACGCGTGCATAGTTAGGGAGGTCGCGGGCTTATCGGAATTGACTCTGAAATCTGCTCCGGATTATGCTCTGTTCTTTGTTCATTGAACAAGGACATTAATGTTACGTAAGGATCTGCGTGAGGAAGAGGGAAAGAGTACTCGCGTATCAGCGCGGGCGATGCCTGGAGACATGCCTGGGATAAATCCGTCGCTGGATCGAACGCGGCAACGCGCTCCAGCTCGGATCTCGCGTCACGCACGGCACTTTCGCGGGTTCGCCTGAATCCCGCGTACGTAAGTTTTAATCGCGAATAAATACGCGGTTCCACCGCGAAATATCTGCCGTTCATTTTCTCGCAAAATATTTACGATTTCTCTCCGCATACCGCATTGCGAGGTCCATTACGAGGTCAAGGCTGCACGGATGAAGGTAATTCAGCTCCTCGTAAAACGCGGCTTTAAGCCGGATATCGCTCGATATGGAGATTATCGTTCCTCTCCCCCTCCTCCTCCTCCTCCCTCTCTCTCTCTCTCTCTCTCTCTCTCTCTCTCTCTCTCTCTCTCTCTCTCTTCCCCTCTCTTTCTCGTCGCGCATCACACGATGATCGCGACGAAAGTCTCACAAATCAGAGAGCATGAGGGACCGAACGAGCAAGTCGACCGTAAGAGGCTCGTGTTTACAATAATCTCGTGAAAGACCGCGCGTAAACATCGTAAACAGCGTAAACAGCGCGCGCGGGCAAAAAAGAAAAGGAAAGAAGAGAAAAGAAAAGGAGAAATTTCAGCGAGGAGAGCCGCGAGCTGTTCGCGGATGTTCGCGGATGAATCTTGGATTACCGTTGAAGACGGGAACGTCACAGCCGGGGAACCGGGCCTGTCATGTATCCGTATACACGTGCACGTACATACATATTTTTTTCCGTGTTAGTACACCGTTCAAGAGAAACGGACGCCGAGCGTCCGAGCGTACCGCTCTATCGTTATTTATGAGACATGTCTATGCGTTTACGAGGTGGTACGTCGCGACTATCTTATCCGCGTAATTTACCGCGGCCATTAGCCGCGAAACAATTACCGCCGTCGACCTATTTCCGGCCCCAAGGCCGAAATTACCGATACGCTAATTCTTGTAAACGGTAATTAACTTCGCGTCGCGGCATACGGCCCACCATCGACAAAATGCGCCGCCGCAATAATACCCGCACGAAGCTACGTGTTGGCGTATATACGCGAAACGCGATGTGCAATTAATTCCCCCTTTTGCGAGGAATATACTCGCGGCAAATTGTAACGGCAATCCAATAAACTGATGTGGCCATTAAAGTTGATCGTTAAGCCGATAACAACGCATCGCACTCTTTCAAAGTGACCACACGCGTGCGTTAGATTAAAAGCAGACCCGAGTGATCATACGGGTATGTAATGCAAGCCGCAATTTTTATTTACGATGGAAATCATTTTTCCATCGCGCGATAGCAACAAGTAAAAGCCTCGAAATGCCGCTCGTTGCGGCGTATTCCGCAACGGCGGAAACGTAATACAAGCATATGCATATATATATATATATATATATATATATATATATATATATATATATATATATATATAGCGGACGCGTATACCGCCGTGCCGCAGAGAAAAGTTGCGTTCGAATCGAAATTATGTCAATGGAAAATCTATACGTCGCGCAAAGCAGCTCGCAAATTGGCGGCCGCGCGCTTAAAACATCGCGCTGAAACGCGAGACGATTTCGAATCAATCTCGCTATCTCGCCGCTCCGCAAACGTCACCGAAACGTGCGCGCGCGCTTTGTGCATTCGCGAATGCTTACTGCATTAATTGCTTCGTACTGGATCGCGTAATTAACTATTAACGCGCGCGGCCCACAACTGTGTCGATACATCGCTCGCTCGGTATCGATTCACTGATATTAGGCCCCAGCTAAACATACGCACGTACACACATGAGAGACAAAGAGAGAGAGAGARAGMGAGMGAGCGAGCGAGCGAGCGAGAGAGAGAGAGAGAGAGAGAGAGAGAGAGAGAGAGAGAGAGAGAGAGGGAGGGGATAATTAAAAAGACCTTCCTTCTCGGCAGCAAACATGTTTATCTCGCAATATCGCAACATAAAATAATCATGGCCGGCGTAGAAGGAAGCTAGAGAATTATCGATCGCAGCATCGTCCGTGAATCTAGGCGCAACAAGTCTCCGTGAAAAGCTCGAAAAATTCTACCGGATTTGTCGATTTGCCGTTTACGGCTATGCCGATAATTTCGTCCGCGTCGATATTACTTTAACGCCGCGTGCAGGTGATTCGTTGATACTCGGATAAGCGCGCAGGAAATGAAACGGCGCGTCCCATATCGCTAATGATATCCTGCGAAAGATCATTTCACTGGCGGGGAGCAGTGTATCCGTTATTAGCGTATCTGCGGCGTGTCGAGTCGAATGATAGCCATGCACGTCTCGCAATTTCAGAAGATGATCGCGATTCTGACGAAGGTCCCCTTGTTCTCGAATGCGAGGATCAACTTCATGATCCTCCTGAACGGATTCAGTATTAACTCTTCCATGATCTCGACGTAATCGTCCAGGTTCTCGAACCAGCAATCGTCCTCCGCATCAGCCGCCGATGGTGGCGGATGTTCCTCCGGAGCGGACGGCGGAAGCGGAATTGCGAGAGCCACGAAGCGATTCCTCGAGAGGGTTGCAGCGTCCTCCGCGACGAGCGATTCGTTGCGAGCGCAGCCTGCGCGAGGGCGTTCCATATTTGATGATCAATTAATTTGGGAGTCAGCAGCTAGGATTCGCGTCACCGCGCTCGCGCACATCGACGAATGCCCTCGATATGTTTGCCACCGCGACGCGACGACGTTTGCGAATGCAGGCCTCGCAAAACCGCACGGGCGATGGTCGTGTGTATTTACGACTTCCTCGGGGAGCTTCCGACGCAGGCCTGGGGGGAGGGGGGAGGGGGGAGGGGTCGGTCGGATTACGCGATATTTGCGACGATACGTCGTTCGACGGACGGGAGAATGAGCGACGCGATCGAACAACGCGCGTCTGTCGCGTGCACGATCTGGAAACGGACTGATATTGGCTGGTGCAATTCGTGCTGAGAATAAAAACGCAGGGAAAGGTGGACATTGGACTTTACCGCTAAGATTTTGCCTCTCTCTTCTGCCTCTGTTCTTCGATCATTTATGCAGCGAGCTATAATAATCGAACGACAAGTTCGATTTGCAAACGCGATTTGCATAACGAGCGTGAAAACCAGAAGCGTTAATCCCGCGTCGTGGCAGGAATCATGGTCTCGATTGTATCAGCGATCAGAACCTTGACAGCGATACTCCTCTACGCGTAACTGACAATCACGCGAATGTAGACAGCTTTGATATTTCGCGCGGTTTGCGAAACGAGATATGCAACGATATAAGCAGCAGCAGCAGCAGCAGCAGCAGCATATTTACGCGCTCTGTCGAACGAGAAAAACTCAGAGAAATCAGAGTTTCGCAATCATGTGTGCTTTGGAAATCGCGCCGGTCTAGCCTCGCGGGACCGACAATCGATGCTCGACGGAATCTCTCACCGGAAATTCTCACCAAAGTCCTCGTCGGGGTCGTCGATATTCGCTCTCCATCCCCAGCATCGCGCGACGCGACTCCTCGCAGGCATCAGCGGAGAATGCTGCGTTCCACTCGCGGGACCGTATCAGCAGCCACCCCCGCAGCGAGCGGGGGAGGGGTGGAGGAGGAGGAGGAGGAGGAGGAGAGGGGCGGGGGGACAACGCGCCCCTGTAGGGCCCCGTGCGCGACACCGCAGGAGCGGTGAGTTAGGCTTACGAGGCAGACAGCCCAACAGCCGACTGTCTGTCGGGCAAAATCAATACGTGGCGGCGACAGGGCAGCTTCCCCTCGTCCCTTCCTTCCACCCCAGACTAACCCGACTATCCCTCCGTCCTCCACGCCTCGGTCGACCCTCTTCTGCTCCCTCGTATCCTCTTTCGGGGATGCCGTTCACTTTTTTCTCCCGCGAGCGAACAAACGCGCGCGCGCCCTCGCCGCCTCGTCGATCCTCCTCCATTCACGACCGACCTCCCTCCCTCCCCCCTCCCCAAGCTCCCCTTCCTATGGCGATAGCGCCTTGACTCCGGAGGGTTAATAAGCCGGATCATTTTTATTACCTCTCGCGCGCAAACGAGAGTACCCCTGCATACGAAGTGCGAGGTGCGATCGCGCTCGTTCTCGCGTTCTCATCGAAAAAATTGGACCCGACCACACCCCGACACCACCCATTCCCTTTTCTTCCCCCTCCCCCTCCCTCCCTCCCTCCCTCCCTCGCCCGAGATGTTTATCCTACTTTGTAGAGCGAGAAGCTTCCAAAGTGGGAAATGCAGCGAGCCGCTGCTCTTTCCCCTCCAACTTACTTACTTCCGGCTTCTTTATTGATCGATCGATCATGTCGATATGACGAAGCGAATAATCGTGTAGCTCCACGCAAGCCAAGAGCTATCGAGAGCAGAAGAAAGTGTCGTTCTCGCGACAGGAATCGCGACGAGCAGGATCGAAGCAAAAGAAGCAACGAGACAGCTCGTGCGAGAAAGCAGAAAAGGGGAGGCTAACCGGAAGGAAGGTCTGTTCGCGGTGAAACGAGCCATGGAGCCGCCCGCCGGTGTTACCGAGCATCCACTTGGCAAGGCAGTTAATTATTAACGTACATCGACAGCGTCCTCCGTTAAGAGAGAACGCGTTGGCGGGAACATGAATTCGTGGCGTTCGCTCGCGAGACATCTAAACGCAGATGCTCGCACCGTTGGATATCCGATTAAACCCCGCTCCGCGAAACCGCGACATCGCACGGGTTGCATTTAACCCTCCCGATGTTCCGAAACGATGCGCTCCCGGGAACTTTTGACGTTTCGGCGGTGTCGCGCTGTGAAATCCACGTCATTCGATGTTGGCGTGATCGTTCGTCGCAAAAAATCATAACGACGTCTACATTGTAGAGCTGCCGAGAGCCGGTACGAGCGACGTCCTCGGCATTCCGAAATTTCCGCATCAAGCACTTCGGCAAATAAAACTTGGAGCTATCACCTCTCATTAGAGAGAAATCCGTTTGGAATTAATTAGAAAGCTTGTTACGTGCCCAGTCTATTTCTAGTGATCAGTCGGCGATACCGACAGCAGAATACGCGATGGTAGTCCGCAGAGTAACGCTGCAGAGAGGAGGGCCACGGGGTCGATCGGGTCGCGCCTTGGCACCGATTCCGCGGGACGGCGAATGGGTACAACGTTCAACGTAATCGAGCCTCTTGGCCGCATGCCTGACTAGAGCAGTAGCCACGAGCTCGTCGGTTGTCGAGAAGGGATAAGGTACGAGAAACAGAGAGAGAGAGAGAGAGAGAGAGAGAGAGAGAGAGTCGCCGATATCCTGACGTTGATATCGATTCCCGCGGGAGAACGACAGCGAGCAGCGCGAACACACGCTTCGGCGAGCGAGGCTCTCCCGCTGATTGCTCTCCGCAAAAGTAAGAGGGACCGCGAAGAGGGTCGCGAACGATCCACAGTGTACGTAGACGGGGTGAGAGGGAGGGGGAGGGGGAAGAGAGAGAGAGAGAGAGAGAGAGAGAGAGAGAGAGAGAGAGAGAGAGAGAGAGAGAGAGAGAGAGAGCGCTTGACGTCTCGGCCCTGCACATTTATCGTGAAGAGGGTCGATAGGCGGTATGAACGCGGCGAGGACGACGGGCTGAGGAGGAGAGACTTGGACAAGGGCGGGTGGCGGGGCATGTTGACGAGGAACGACGGGGCCGGCTCCCTAATTCGAATTTAGGTGTTGGGCGGGTTGGCAAGTGGGCGCAATGCGGTGTCACGCTGCGGGCGTTTGCTCTTTCTCCCTTCAGCCTCTCCTGGCCCGTCGCCACCCCAACGCTGCCAGCCACTATTCCGCCAGCTTTCCTTCTCGCGCTTCCACACTCGCGACGCGCCCTCGTACTCCTCGACGAGGAGCTTGGCGCTTCAACCCCCTTTCGCTCCATCCGCGGACGCAAGCTCCTCCGCCCGCTAAGCCATCCGCTAAGTCCTACCTGACACTTCTCGAGAACTACCACTACCCTTCCGCCTCCCCCTCCCCCTCTCCTTAGGCACTGCCTAAGCCAGATCGACCGACCTTAATCGACCTCCTGATCTGAACAATCGTATTATATCTACCTACGCGTATTACATCTTTCTCTCTCCTTCTTCTTCTTCTTCTTCTTCTCTTAAGAGAGAAGAGAGAGAGAGAGAGAAAGAGAGAGAGAAAGAGAGAAACGTGAAGAAAACATGATACACGAAATTATCAACGGGACTTTTACGGTTTTTGTTTTCTTCTTTTTTCCGTCTTTGCGTAACATTAGCGTACGGCGTGTTTCATCATCGCTGAACTCTCATCGCGGATTAAATTTTGACGGAGGATTGTTCCAGTTCGCTAAATGCACTCATTACTCAAAGGCGTACGAAAGTTCAAAGTATGCCGCGTTATAAACGATTAAGAGGCATGTTATTTTGCGTAGGCTATCATTTTCGGCGATTACAGTTACGGTAAATTACAGACATTAAAGACGTGACACGGATGCGTTTAACATGCGTCGGATGTGTCGTCTGATTATGCAGTGGCTCTCGTGGAACGGAAGTTTGGAAGGGGAAAATCGGCCATGCCTTCATCGAGAAAAATTTCCAACCGATTATCAAGATAACGAGATCGCCATGACCACGAGGTTTACGTGACGTAAACCTATCACGACTTATAAGAAACAATAATCGCGAGCAATAAGAACGGAGGACTTTGGCAATCCTTCTTCGAAGATACACCGACGTCGTGCTGATCAGAGAATTTATCGGCAAAAAAGAGGAAAAATGAGATATACGGAGGTCATTCGGTTAACACATTTTTTACTTGGCTTGTCTTAAAAGACGGATTAAAAAGGCCGCTTCAACGGCCTGCTCGAGTGCAAGTTTACGACTGCTAAATGGCAGGTTTGTACGGTGATCTTACGCGGCCCAACGACGTAAACTCGAAGAGACGCGCCTTCCTGGGCGCTATAGGAACGTACGAAGGCAGCCGGTAAGTCAGAACGAAAAAGGAAAAGAGCGAGACGAAAAGTGTTACGGACTAACAGCAACAAAGCCGCAAGGGAACCTCTCGCGGCGAGAGAGCTTTTCTCGGGCGAGCGCGCACGATGTCAGCAAATAAAAATGCAACGAGATCCACCGCCACGATGCCACGACGATGCTCTCGCGTCGATCCAATTTCTGCTCTAGCTTTAATGCCCGCTCACTTAATTAAGTGATCGTTTAGTGATGCGAGACGATTATCGTCCGGCTTATCTAGCCTAAATAATCCGCCGCGCCATTTTCCAGGCGCGCGATGAGAAACGTCTTCTTTTCCTTCTTTTTTTTCCCCCCTTTTAGACAGATTTAATTGCCGAGCCCTTATGCGAGATGTACACGCGAGACCACGAGCGGCGATAAGACAAGGAAGATGTTTTCCCACTCGTCGTAACTCTAGACACCGGCGGACGTTTCGCAGAAGGAAAAAAGAAAAAAGCGACATAATCGAGACAGAGAGAGAGAGAGAGAGGGGAGGGGAGGGGGAAGAATAGTGGCGAAAAAAGCAGCGGAAACTCGCTCGAACGCAAAACCATCAGAAAGCCCAGCTCCTAGATAGCTCTCCACCATCGTCATTCTCCTTTTGTCTGACGGATTTTTAAGAGCACCACTTACGTCTCGCCCACTCGCTCTTCGTCTCACTTGCCCTCCATCGTATCCCACAGAGTCTTTGTACAAATATGTGCGCACGTGTGCCTGCGTGTATATATATATATATATATATATATATATATATATATATATATTACGTGCGTGCGAGGATCAAGAAACATCGACAACCTCGGTATTGATCGCTCAATTTCTATTTTATCAATCGAATTTTAATTTTAAAGAAATGATAAAATTAAAGGAATGGGAACTCACACAAGAAGCGTACTGTCGTTCGTAGATTAATTCGATTCGGGAATTACCTGCACGCAATTGCCACTTTCGCATTTCAGGATATTAAAGATTAAAACAATCGATATGACAAGCTCGTGGGAAATTATGCATTTAGTTATTACGAGGGAAAGTTCCCAGCTGGAGGATAGGTATTCAACTAAAATCTTAAAGTTTACGTGACATATGTTTAAGCGAAAGATGCCGGGGAAGAAAATATCAAGAGATCATTTTAATAAATCTGATGTCACAATATTTGAAGAAACTTTCATAATATTTAAATACCAAAAGAATTGCTGCACTTGCAACGCTTGCAGTTTCTCTAGCACGATTTAAGCGAGATATAGAGAAAGACGATTAGAACGGGAAAGTTAAGTTGGTTTAGCCGTTTCGCGCAAATTCGTACAGGCACCGTCTTAATTTAAAGAGTACGGATTAGATAAAAGTCAACGCGGTATTATCCAAGTAATGTAAGTGCTTCCGTTGCTACCTCGAGCTGAGGAAACACTTTCCGAGAGCTCTTCTTGTTGATCCCGTAATTAAGAAGTATCAGGTTGGTGCATTACCGTGCAGCGAGGCGAGAAAAGTTTAAGACTTGCCGAGTTTATTATATAAAAATGCGCGCGCGCAACATCTTGTCCGAGTCCTTTAGCGATGTAGCGATGATAATTCTCATTCCGTTTCTCCCGAGCGAACGTTAAAAATGTCAGAAAACATTTTTATGTATCACGTTCGTATACCGTGAAACTCACTGCATAATAAGCACATTTGGCACAGTTAATTATCACTTACCTTGTTCCTTCTCCGGAATTTTTGCGGGTGTCTTCTTGTCGGGTGCCTTTGGTGAGCAGTTCTTTCGCGCCGGCCTTAATGTTGGCGGTACCTGTTCGAGATAAGAGACAGACACGGCTATCATCATTCCGATTCTAATTGCTGGCACATAATGGCAACTTTATCATACGTTAGGCGCAAGATTATCGTGCGTGTAATCAATACGTGAATGAGGTGTTACTCACCACTTTCTCCGATCTCTCGCCGGACGGTAACCTAGCGATGGCCGCGTCAGGGCTATCCTCGGGCGGTGGAGGCTGTACGATCCAATTATACTCGCGCTTCTCGACCGGTAAACCCCATCTCTCGTACTCGAGACTCTGCGTGCGCAGAGTCTCGTAACAGTCCAGGCAGACCACCGCGAAATCGCCGTTCTCCAGCAGCAGACTCTTCTCTGGCTGCCGATGGTACCTCAGGAAGGGAAAATCCTTCACTGGCAACGCTCGTACTCGTTTCCTGTATGTCATGATGCCGCAGACGTAGCAGTAGTAGTCACGAGTGTTGTACTGCCGCTCGGCGGCATTCACTTGCTGACCACCGGACAGAGATTCGTATCGGCGCCATTGCGCCAACAGCGTATGATAACAAAACGTGCAGACGAGCGCGGAGCCGTCCTCGCGGAGCTGTTCGGCGTTTGGTGGTGATTGGTGACGTAGCAGCTCAGGGAAGAACGGCGCGTTTCTACCCTGTGGACGACCGTACAGGACGCGCGCGAGAGTCAAGTCGCTGTGTAAACCGCACAGGAAACAATAGATCGAGCTGCTAGACGTGCCCGGATTGCTGCCGAAGGTACGATCCGAACTGGAACTCGGTGGCGTGGCGATTGACCGGTTGACGTCGCCATTTGGATGTGGACTAGGAATATCATACCTGAAATAAGATTTCGCCATGTTAATAGCAAGAGACATTTCTAGACATTATAAATTGTTGTATTAATTCCTCTAACGTAATATATATCCGATACATACATGATGAAACTTACTTATGTTTTTATATCCATAAGTAAGTATTATATATACTGTACTATATACAAATTATGTTTAAGATGATAATCGTATAATGGCCAATTTCTTACACGTAATCACAAGCCAAGATCGAATCTTCAAATAGAATTGTAAAATCATTCTACTCTCGAAGCACTACTGACCTCATTATTAACATTATTAACGCGTGATAGGTGCAACGACAGCTAATTCGCACCGATAAACTCACCTGCGACGCTCTAAAGGAATCCGTTCGGCATCCATAGTGTCCCACTGATGCGCAAGATGATTCACACAGTTAGTACACGCTAATACTCTGCCATGGCTGTCCATACAGGCATTTTCAGACGTGCGCGCCATTCCTCTCAGGCAAGGGAAGTGCATAGCATGCGAATTCATTCCCTCTGGGCTCGTGGATAACCTGAGGCGATATCATCGATATAAAACGTTGATAATAATAATTGATCATAATGACGACGGTCAGTATTTGGCCAGGACTCACCATTCCATATTCTGACGATCATATAATCTCTCGCAGATGTAGCACTTGTAATTTTGGCCAAGCGCAACAGTCCCGTTTTCCGCAGGGACGTTGCTAGGTGAATTTCGTTGCCCAGGCGTGGAAGGAGCTTTTACCGTGGTGCTACTGCGCTGCTTATTCGCGGCGACTGTCGACTTATTTAAATCGTATGGTTTAAAACGGATGTCACTGCCAGCTGAATTAGCTGGTGATTTCGGAACAGCGGGCCGCGGCGAGGGACCTGTAGCGAGAAGCATGTATCGTTTCATGGGAATTACATAAAAGCACGAAATAAAACTTGCGCAAAAGGTCTCATCGAGAGGTAAAGACTGACCTTGCTGACGGAAATCTATGTTCTGCCCCGCTGGCTGTGCCTCGCGACTCTCTCCACCAAACACTTGCTGCTTTTGCGGAATAGCTTTATAACAGATGGAGCAAACTTGCACCATTCCCTGAGGACTAATAGGACTAGCTCCTGGCGGAGGTCTCAGAGTATAAATAAAAGGAAAGTACGCCTCCTTCTCGGGATTAGGACAGCAATACAGAAGTCTAATACTGGACGAAGGGTACTCGAGAGCGCAAGTGTAGCAAATAAACGTGGTTGTATCCATTGCAGGCGCTTGCCGCTTGCGAAGCGTATAATTTCGGTCACCATGCGGTACTCCCTGTCGCGTGTACGCTTTCCATTGTAATAAAAGATGATTCTGGCACGCTGAACAGGCCTGCAACGGAAGATCCGACGTAAGTCACAGCGAGAATCTCAGAGAAGAGAAAAAAAGGGAAAGGATCATAAAACTTATGAACAAGAAACGTACCTGTACTCGACCGGCGCTGTCCATAGGTCGACTTCTACTCGGCCTGGGATGAAGCATCAGTGACGGAAAGAATGGCGGGGGACTGGTAGGAGGATGCGGCGGTGTTGGCAGTGGCTTCGCAGCGATGTGACTGAGCGATCCTCTCTTGAATTCATCCCCGCATACATAACAGACTTCCGTGACTGAGTTCTTATCCGGCATCGACAGATCCAGGATATCCGTGCCGACGCTGGACGAGGAGCCGCCGCTGTAGATAGCTGCAATCACAACAACAGACTTTCGGTTACACTTTACTCAGTTGTTCATTGTTTGCCGGCCAATATGCCGTTTGCCGTGTGGCGTGTGGCGTTCGTTGTCGCGTGAAATCTGCAAACACGACACTACCGACCATCCCCCCAATCGTCTCGCATGCCTTCGACATTATCGTCACGCCGCACGTGGCCCACTTAGAGGCTGCATTTTTCGCGGGATTATCGTACGCGTACGCGCTATACCCGCGAAATGCAGCAGTCGAGCCGAGACAGTTTCACAGTTTCACAGTTGTGCCTGTGAACGAACCGTCGAGCACAGTGTTTCAATAGCTCTATTTCGAATGACCCGGTTATCTGGGGGGGCACACGCTGACTAATGGATATCAGATCGGGCGGATCGAAATTGTAAAGGTCATCGAGGCTGAATATTCCGCGAGCAAACGAGCAAACGAGCAAACGAGCAAACGAGCAAACGAGCGAATGAGCGAACGAGCGTGCGCGTGGAGCGCGGGAGAGCAAGCCCGGAATCACCACTCAAATCGGACGCGCACGTTGAATGAATCGGGCGATTTGTCCCGCCGCGACTCTACTTCTTATCTTATAAAACTGTTAACCTTTACTTTCGAACGTTTACGTTGGCGCACGGAAGGAAGGTCTAAGACCAGCGTAAATAGCGACCCGATTCGTATTTACTCGCGTACACACGCGAGATAACTGGTAATAGCGGCGGAAAACAGCGTTTTACTCCTATCAGATGGTGTGATTTCACGTCCAAGTTATTTCGTTGAGTGCATACTTCGGACTCGGGGAGTGACGCCGTATTCGAATACGCTTCTTTAAATGACGATCGTCGTCAAATATTTTTCGCTCGCTATGCAATATTACGAACGATACAAGCGTGTGTCGCTGCGCTGATCGCGTCGCTTTCCTTATACAGGGTGTCCGGTAAAATAGCTCGTACAATCAGCAACGGAATGATCTATATCATTTGAAAATATTGGCGCACAAAGTCCCGGCACACGTCTCTTAACGCGATACTCTACTAACGAAACTGTTATGCCAGTCAATAGGAGCAAACCAGTCAAAGTAACCAGTCAAATAAACTAGATTCATCCGTGGTCGTCGTGGGTGGTGTACAGAGACACATATTCCTGGGGAAATATACAGTTAATCAAGGAAGCATTTGAGTGTTTTCGCTTGAGTCTCCATACGGGATATTTCCTCGCCGGTTATGCCAAGATTTACCGAACACCCTGTATAATAAACAGAGCATTCTTTGATTCTCTTAAAGTTACCAGCAAAGACAGTAGGTTGACCTCAGATAAAGATCCAATTAAACTTGCCAGGTCAATTTAATAATTAGGAGAATTCCGAAGTAGGATTGCATCCAGCCTACCATGCGTAATACGCGTTTGTTAGAGAGATCGATTAATGCTTATTCATGCAACACTGTTGAGATTTATTAAAAATGACAGATAACAACTTATCGAGAGAGAGAGAGAGAGAGAGAGAGAGAGAGAGAGAGAGAGAGAGAGAGAAAGAGCGAAATAAAAACGAAAGGAGCAGCAACGAGCAAGAAAGACGAGCAAAGTAGATTACACATAGATTTTCTTTTCCCGATGGACCTTATAGATATGCATGCATGTCCGATTCCGTCATGACAATGCAAATATAATCTTCTTGTACTTGACATTTTCGCGGCGCGTACGAGAGGAGGTACGAAAGGCGCGCGACCGATGAATAATAATGAACGACCTGGAGGCTGTGGCGGTAAGGTGGGKTGTGGCGCAGGTGAGCTTCTAGGCGCGTGTCTGAGATCCAACGCCGCCTCGTTGGATATTCTGGCATCCTCGACCGGTTGCCGCGGGCTCTGCAACCTCTGATGAGGCGACTGCAATCTATGATGAGGAGATTCCATGGTGAGCCTCGCTTGTTCCAGATGCCGGTGCGTTTCCGCCGCGTTAGAATGCGGCCTTGGCAGCTCGACCGAATTCGAGGGCGGTCTGGTTTGCTCGACCCTCGGCGAGGGTGAGTTCGGCGGTAATCGCGGCGAGATGCCGACCGAGGGCCGGCTCTCCTGTCTCAACTGTGGCGTCTGATCGTTCGTCAGGCCCAACACCTGAGCGGCGTACTCGCCCTGAAGTGCCATCTCGGCCCCCGTGAACGGGCCACCATCGCATCTCTTCAACCAGTAGATCCGTTGGCTGTGAGGCCTCGCCTCTCGCTCGTAACTCTCCCATTGCTGCAGCAGCACGATATAACAGAGATTGCATGCCTTGACCGCGCCGCTTCTGGCACCCTCGCCGCGATAGCCGCTCGGAGGCTCGTGCGATTCGAGGAAAGGGAAGTAGGGCTCGTTCGGTGCGCCGCCCGGTTTCACACGTAGCCAATGCTGCTCGCTGTGGCCGACAGCACCACAGACGAAGCAGATCCTCGCGCTCCCGCCGTCGTCGACGGGCGGATTGGCCGGCTGTGGATTCGTGAGCGATTGCCCTTCAAGTCCCGGCTCATTCTTCACATATAATTTGCCTTCCATCATGTCAGGAAACCATTGGATCTCTTCTTAACGCCCTCTTATATCCTCGCATGTGTGTTTGGCACGCATGTATGATCAGAAATCACAGTGATCGATAGAGTTTCTATTCCTTGCGCATATCTGAAAGTACACAGAATAAATTCATGAATTCGCTGAGCTCGACGCATCGGCGTACACAGGTACGCGGCTTATATATATATATATACATATACATATTCTATTTGCGGCGTTGTTAATAGGGATCGACGATTAAGAGAGGAGCTAAGACGCTCCTTCGTGCGTCCGCGCGCGTCCACGTCGACTACGTCGAGTACGCGCCACCGCGGACGCGATGCGCTGCGTTACATTTTCTTTCAAGTTAAAGGCAAGTTAAAGGGACTGACTCGCGACGGCATTCGAGACACCTTATTGTGTGTAAATGAGATTATTTGGGTGCAGCTGTGACCTCATTTCGCTGATGATGATAGGAATCGCTGGGAGATGAACACGGAGAGATTTAACCGGCCGCGATCGACGTCCGACGAAGGAAAATTCGCGAAACGATTAATCTCGTGGATAACGATTGCCAAATTGCCGGTGGGCAATCGGTGCTCCCGTCGAAACTAAATTCCGTGATTGTCAATCGTTACGCTTGCACAAGACGCTCCTAATAGCCGGTCGTCCATAATTCATCACGAGCCGGAGCCGAAGAACAAAGTGCACGCGAGCGAAAGCTCAACGAGCAGCTGGTAAGCGAGCAGACGGTCTCGCGACTTGTCAACAAGCGATGTACGCATTTAAAAGAACCGTTCGACGTATCGGGCATTCATAAATTCGCGACGGTCGCGGGGCGCTATGCGCGATGCATTTAGACCGCCGTAGGCATGCGGTATATTTTTGGAGCATCGCTGCGCGCCGACGTTTACCGAGACCGACCAGAGATCAACTTTTTCGGTACATCGGTAAGCGAGTGCTAAGAGACGGTCGGTTACTTTAAAGAGGAGCGTGTCATTCGCGCATTCCACGGCGGCGAAGCGGGGAATGGACGTCGGAATGCGGACGAGCGCATGTAGGCGAACGTTTCCCAGAGACGACAAAGACGACGATGAGTTCATCGCCGTTGTTGCGATCGGCTCGCAAGAGGATGACAACAGGACGAGGCGACGCGCGTTCAGGCATCACGCTCGCCGCGAGAATCGCCGAAACGTGGTCGACTGGCATTCGAGAGCACAATGGTGGTGCGCTCGCCACCAACCGTTCTCTCTCTCTCTCTCTCTCTCTCGTCTCGTGCGTAACGAGTGACTCGTTCGTCGATCGACGATGCGGCCGCACGCTGCGCTCGGGACAACCCGACGATTCTCGGATTATCCCTAGTGCACGCCACCAGATCTCGCCTCTCGATCTCGCGAGAGGCTCGCGGAAGAGAGATCGAGAGATCGAACGGGCGGCACGACTCGCGACGCCGCCTCTCCGCGACCAGCGTGGAGGAGCGTGATCTCGCCGCGCTGCGGCTCGCGCGCTCTCACCGCCAGCGAGATTACGCGGAAGCCATCCCAACGCCAGCCAGGACGGTCGGCACCGTCATCGTCGTCGGCGGAGGCGGCGGCGGCGGCGGCGGCGACAGCGGCGGCGGCGGCACAGGGACATCGTCCTGCCGACACCGTTCGCGACACTCACGTTTTCACAGTTCGGCAGGCTTGGCCACAACATCGCGTCGCTATTCCGTGCTGCTGCGGTAGCTCGGCCGTCGCCGCGGCTCGCCCTCGTCCGGACAAAAGCGGGGCTCCTTTATCGCAGGCCCTAGTCCCTGCCATACGTGCCCGTGCAGCGCACGGTGCCGCAGGGTGTCACCTTCGTCGCCGTGCTGCCGGCCATCCCGCTCATATTTACAGGCGCCACTCGCCGCCGTCCTCAGCACCGCCACTACCTAAACACGTATCTCACTGTCGCGCGTGTCTACGAGCTAACGACGTAACTGCTACGGGCGACTAGGAAAAATACATTTTCCGATGGCACAGCACCCGCGACTTCGCCCTCACTTCACCGCCATGTTGCAAAATCCTCGATCCGCTATCCCATCATGCCACGCAGCTTCGTCATATGACAGCGCCGCCACGACGGCCAATGGGCGAGCGCGGCGCATGCGTTCTGCCATGCACTTGCAGCCGGATCGCCACCAATAGCGGCTCGGCGCAGGATTTGAATTGCCGTAATAGTCAGCGTTCCTCGCCAAGATCGTTCCGTCGGGCGTTGCAACGTTCACGACGCTGCGGGATCGTTTTTTTCCGGCACGTATCGACTCTCGATCGTCTCTGTCTTGCACTCTCGTGTCTCGTCTATGCCTATCGCAATTTGATGGCGATTGTCCTTTGAAAGGACACACCGAATCTCCGTGACGGTGATAATCGACACTGAATGTCTCGCGATTGCGCCAATGGCCGATTTCTTGTGGCGAAATTTCGGATTTCTTAATGTTAATATGAAATCTCGTAACGAGATCCCAATGTATTTGTTTATTTTCTTCTTCTGGTATTCGTTAGCGTTAACGATTCTTGTTATCATCATTGATTTAACGAGGTTATCGATTAATTCGAGCGAGAATGTTGAAATCGGCCATGGAATCTGCATGCAGGTTTTACCTTTCCGAGTAAACATCGTCACCACATTTCGTAATCTCGTGCGTCGACTCGAACGCGTCGAATGCAGCGTACACCATTACCGAAATTGCATACTTACATGCTTTATCTTTGTCCTACATATACACGCGAATCGAGATTTATCTCTGGCTATGAAATGCAGGAACTCGTGTCAGACGTAAATGACATCGTATCCGATACGACGAGTTAAATGAAATCGCGAATACCGCTCGCCATCGCTCCTCCTCGGATCGAATCGAAGAAATAGATTCGTTGCCTTCGAGTCACCGCGGACAATCTCGCGGATTGATGGCACCGATTTCCGCAGATCCGCGATTCCGATCGCGATCCCAGAAATCACATCGGCTGCTCGCTCGCGTCGCACGCTAAGAAAAAGGGGAAAGAAGAAGAAGAAGAAGAAGAATAAAAGAGAAACAGATGGCTGCAGCCTTTTGCGATTCCGCTTTCTACAAACACAACGTTCTATCCGTTCTACAACCGGTCGTTCCACCGTGAGAGATGCTAATTTTTACGCTGACGTGCAATATGTTCCCCGAGGAAGCGAAACGCGTTCCCTCTTTATGAAACGCGAGAAGGCGCGTTTCGCAACGATACCAAAGCAGAGCCGAAAAGATGCCCGGTTTTGGCGTCTCAGCGGTTTGTTTTATTGTTTCGATACACGATGAGCGCGAATGCACCACAGGCGAAACAATTGAAGCCGCTTGCGCTTGATCTGACGTCAGGCGGGATCAGGCTCAAATAAGAAAGCACCGATGTGTTCGATGTTCCACAGTATTTAATCAACAGGTTTGGGACATTGTGTTGAACGCTAAGAGTTATGTCTCGTAAGTTGCGTGGTATCCTCGTGGTATGTACGCGCGTACTCCCACCGTCTCACCCGATGGAATTCTGATATAATACTAAAAAATAATTGGAAATACTTTAAAAATACTCTTTGTGCAAATGATAACTTTTAGAAATATACACGCATTCTCTCCCTTGTTCTCTTCCTTTCTCTCGCTCTCTCTCTCTCTCTCTCTCTCTCTCTCTCTCTCTCTCTCTCTCTCTCTCTCTCTCTCTCTCNCCACCGTCGTCAAGGAATTACGCGGCACCGAGTCGACGAAAAAGTCGATACAGAAGCTCAAGAAGACCTTCCGGGAGCCCCGGATCACCCCCGACATCACGCTGGCGATCTCCTACCGTGGCGTGCGTTTCCTCAACACGCTCACCAACGTAAGGCCTCTTCCGCGAGAGAACGTAGAAAGTAGCTCTCTCTCTCTCTCTCTCTCTCTCTCTCTCTCTCTCTCTCTCTCTCCCTCTCCCCCCCCCTCTCTCTCACATATACTCTTTCTCTCACACACACACACACGCGCACACACACACACACACATACATATACACACGTCTTTCTTCACTATACGGATCTGCTATCAGCTACGATGTTTTGAATTATCTCTCGTTATACGTTTTTATACAGAGATTTAATCACAAGAAATTATTATTATTATTATTATTATTATTATTATTATTATTGGGGGTAATGTGTTAATAATAAATTGTTATTGTTGCCGTCGTTATTAGTAACCTTACGCCTAATCGACACGCAGTACAAAGTTATTTTTCACGTTTTCGCAAACACAGACCACCGTTTGCCGTGCGGGACGTGCCGGGTTGGAGAGTTAGATCCTCGAAAATAATTATTATCATCCGAATAACGCGCCGGATAGATCGATTCGCTTTCGAGCCCTCTCGAAAAGCGAAGGCATCATATCCGTCCGCGTCAAGCGACAGGAGTGGTCTGCATTGCGGCATTGCATTGACTTGCATTAACACGATGATCTAAGTTTAACGTTTTTTTTTTTTTTATACATTGCTGTTGGTTTTCACGCTTCGACGCTTCTAGAACAAGGTAAATCACTCAGATCGCTCAGATCGACGCTCCGGTCTCGCAGAAACAGTGTAGCCTAGCCATCATATCGATGTGGTACGCCCGGAGACGCTACGAGCTTTTGAATTCTCTCTTTCTTTCTTATTGTGGTATACAGAATACTAGATTTTGCGCTTGCACTCGAACGCGAAGAGAAGGCTACACTGTGGCTCAAAAAGAGTCTCTCGGAAGGCATTATTAAACATAGTAGCGTGTAAATACTATATTATATATATATATTTTTTTTTTTCTTCTTATAAATAATTATAAACTAAATCTGCTTTGCATTGATGAATGACTATAACGATTATTATTATTTTCTCATTCTTTCTCTCTCTCTCTCTCTCTCTCTCTCTCCCGCCCCTCTCTCTTTCTTTCTCTTTCTCTTCGCTATCACTTTCGCTATCGCGCGTATAAAGTTTACAGAATGCTCGCTGCATGTTAGAAATAATTCGTTAGAGACGCGACGAGGAAACGAGAAGGAAGATCGATGCGTCTCGAGTTTTAGTACGTTTCAAGATCGACACGCGTAAATGGCAACGTACGACATGTTTGTATTTATTATCAAAATTGATTTCAATTGTCTCCCTTCGGGTTTCCTTACACGCGAAAAATGCCATTGACTTTTTACTCCGCGATTTATCGTTTAGGTGCAAAGCACAGGCAATTAATTCATTTCGCTTTTATTATGACTTATTCGAAGGATGACGTACACGTATAGTATGTTAAATCAGATTTGACATTTGGTGAACTCATGACTTTTACTCGTTTGACCTTACTGCTGCCGGGTTATCTCATTTCTCATATGTACATATATAAACAGATATTATGGTAATAAAGTTTCTTCTACGCGTAAGATGCAAGAAGCAAAAAGGGAAAAGAAGACAGGATATAACTTGCGAGGGGAATCACTCTTATAATCCTGCAGTGATTACATATTTTTTAATTTCTACTTGTTCCGCTATGATAAAAATAGATCCACAATATATATATAAATGTGATGTTAATATTGCGTTATCTTTGTCATCATCTATCTATTCAGTGAAAAGTAATGATGCAGCACGCGATATACTCCAAGTTATACGCATCGCATGTTGCGCGTAAACGTTGCGATCGTAAGATAGATACATAAGCAGCAACGATTCAAATTTTATTCACTTTATCAAACTATCCGTTAGAGGCAACTACGTTGTAGCAGTTGTTTTGTAAACGCGATACTGCATACGTGTAATGAGTAACGAATGTTGTAGTAGAAATATGCTGGGTCACTGATTCCGATAAAACTCCCGACCCGAGTAACCTGTGAGCGTTATCTAGATCAGAGCAAACATATGAGAAAAAAAGCATACAATCTATCTAAGAGGAACAAAAGCATTGAGAAAGATCATGAAATAACAAGGAAAGTACTGGTCCGATCGTCAGGTAAAAATAAAATTTCGCACCAAGTGCCTCGGAGATATCTCTCTCTCTCTCTCTCTCTCTCTCTCTCTCTCTCTCTCTCTCTCTCTCTATCTCTCGTTTTAATATAGTTTCTCTATCTTTGTTCACATATTGAGGGGCAGCACTGTTTCGCGTAGACCCATGCTGCTAATAGCACTTTTTCGGCCGCTCGATTAAACGGGCTTTATTTTCTAATATCGTGACGAACGTGACGTAGATAACAATATGATTCGCGATTTCCTCGTTGGATCTCCATATATAATACCTTCGTGCGTGTATCTCTCTTTCTCTCTTGCCGACAATATCATTTTTTTAATCACAGAGCCATCAAATCAGTCCTCCTATCAGTATTCTCAGATTATTCACCCTGTTAACTGTCAAAAGGATTAGCTTAAAAAACTATTACTGAATAACGTATCTCTTTGGTCGGAGAACCAAAAAAAGTTTCCCTCTATATAGCTATGTATCTATCATAACTTAAAACTATTTCTTTTATCGAAGAACGAAGACGAAATCAAAATACATGACATTTTCTGATCATATCGAATTAAGCGCGACACATTCAGTCATTTTCGTTGACAACGAAAATAAACTGTCGGGTTATCACGATGATACATTACATATCTCGCATCTGCATCTTTATTTGTGTATCTTCTTTCACGAATTTTGAGCGGATAAACGTAAGGCAAAAACAAAAGAAATCAACGCGTTGTCCAATGATGATAAAAAATATGCGAATCCTGCCGATTCTATCGCACTATCGCGCGAGATAAGAGACAATCAGATTTTGATGTCGTCGTCGCGGGATATCGAGAGACCCCTGTCATCGACGGATGAAACTGCCCTCGTATCTCAACACACCCTTGCTGCGCGACAAGTAACGATCCTCAGGAATCTCTCGAACGCACCCAGCTTGCGCCTGACTCGACGGCGTTCTCAAATATTGCTGTTGATCGACGCCTCGCTGCCCATGATTCGCTCTTTTATCTCGTCCGACAGCGGCTTGCTGAACACAGGCTCGATCGTTTCTGACAGCAGTTTCGGATTGTGCTTGTCGATGTGCGTCAGCTCGATCGGGAGGTATATCGTCCGGCAATAGTCGATGTCGGCGCGGCACAATGGGCAACGCTCGCAACGACGAGCGCAGTCCAAACAGGCAACGGCGTGTCCGCAAGGAAACAAGGCGGTGTCCAGGCTTCGATCCATGCAGATCCGGCAGAGCATAGCGTCGAGTAATCTCGCCAAGCATTCCCGGGATTCCTGAAATTTCGCGGGACATTGTAGAGACCGGCCGGTCTATATCTGCCTATTCATCTGCAGATGAATTTTTTCCCGATTCCCGTTCCCGATTATCAGACCAACGGCGGAGCTCACCTTGCACTTGGGATTCTCGCACTCCCCGCACCCGTGCCTGTCGAGGATCTCGTTCTTCTCTGGCAGCGCGATGGTCGCCGCCTCGCAGTAAAGCGCACGCCGCGCGTTGTCGTACACCTCCCTGCATGTCCTGCGTATGTCGAACACGTATTTCTTGCCCAGGGTCGAGTCCTCGTTAAAGATGGAAATTATTGTCCCCTGAAAGAGCGAGGATCAGCGATTACGTAAAGGCACAGTGAGAATGAGAGGAAAAGGAGCGTCTCGCAGTGGAAAGGATCTTTGAATACAAGATCATGTTGCAGCCGCAGAGATCCGCGACATCGATAAAAAGCTCGCAGCTCGGAATTAAGTTGGAACGCAGAAAGCATGTAGCACGCGCGCACTCGACGATTCCGTTAGAATTTCAGAGACGTAAGACGTCTCTGGAAATTTCACTTTCGCGAATAATGCGCGATTCGCGTGCGTCGCGCGGCTCGCGTTTGCGCTGGCTTAAACCAACTTGGTCTCGGATACCTTTAAATCGCGGATAAACTGCGCGGTGACTGCGCTCCTAACTGTCTCGCAGCTGTAAAACGCATGTTTCTCGGTGATGGCCCTGTAAAGTCCGCTGGCGGACTGACTCGAGTCTAATTTAAAATCCAACGATGTCTCCTCGCCGTCGAGTGAAAGATAAACCAAATGGAACATCCGCCGCTGTGACGTAGCGCTTTGTATGGCTGTATACGGTATGCTGTAACACGCAGAATATTACATTGCACAATAAATTAAGGAATGCTGCGAAGGCTAAATAAAGTATGTTAATTTCTCTGTACGCATAATGAACGAGAGAAAAGCTCGGAAATGCCTGTCGTCAAGTCATTATTGCATCGCGTTAAATGTCTTCTCCGCGAGTCGTTTCGCCGTTGGATCATACAGATCATGCTGCCTATTATTACTTAATACTTGAAGCGTGAATGAGTAATAAAATAATTCAGCGATGCTTTATCTATCCAAATAAACGTGTCAATCTTGGCCTTATAATTTTGAGATCTCTTTTTATTATTATTATTATTTTCTTTTTTAAGATAGTAAGTTGCATCTTAAAAAACCCTGATACAAAAGGTACGATAAATTAAGTGAATCCTTTATGAAATTTATCACCTGCTCATGCGCATTATCTTAATACTAAAAATTAATACTAAACTAATAGAAATTTATTAAATTCGCACATTAAAACTGATCACAATTTTCTACAATTTTAATCGTTATTATATAAAATGACTGCATTAAAATTAATTAAATTTAATATTGAAAGCGATCGCTATCGAGCGATCATCTCGACGGACGGTACGGAATGCAACAGCCGGTACGTGTCGTCTCCTATCGTCGACAAGCAACATTAAAACTAAAGCGCGACTTGGAGCTGATAAAGGTAGAACTCGACGAAACGTAACGTTAATTAGATTAATTGGTAGATATATTTAACAAGATACAGGCATATCTATTTAATTCCAGACGTGTTTCATCAAGAAAGGAAGCAGCACGGTTTAACGAAATATTAAATATTTTGCAACGTTATGCCTAATTCTATCCTTTTCACCATTTTCAAGACTAAAAGACTGAAACTATCATGACTGTCACCGTAAATTGCTCGTGTAAATTTCATACATATACATTAATGCATAATTACTTTTGTGTTTCCTCGTCCTGATTGCGGTAAACCGTTATTCCATGTGGACCAACGCCAATCATAGACACTCCATTGCATCCGAATTTACTATGAAACATTTCCTGGCCGAACATGTCGAGATTTGATATTTCTTTCAAAAGCCAATATTCAGCGGTCGAAGCTTTCATTCCCTGAAAATTCATATACATATACATATATACATATATATGTATACATACATACATGTACATATGCCGTATGCATGTAAGCAATTTCATGAAATTCGCGTTACACAATATCCCGTTAAATCGTAAAAACGAAAGGAAAAAATCGCGCTGAAAATTTATCCTGAAAAATATACGCCACGCCATCGTAGAACATGACCGTGAACAGACAGATTTTCCGTGTATCGTATTGAAAACTAATCGCGCGAACATTTTACACGGAAAGAAAATCGCATTCGAAGCTGTTCGAAAAAAGGGGGGGCGGGGGAGGGGGGAGGGAGAAAAAAGAAAGAAGAAAGAAAGAAGGGAAGGAAGAAAGAGAAGAAAAGAAGGACGGTGGAATAGCAGGAAAAATTTTTTATTACGCAAACTGTGCAGGCTGCAAACTGCAAAGCGAAAGCGCACTCGGAGGAAGCGCGTTCGCGTGCAACGCCGGCTTGCGGACTCTGGCATGTTTATTCATCGCCCGTACTTTGATCTCCTTGTGTTGCTGAACTATCCGAAGTAGAAAATCTTGGGGCTTCGGCTCGCACGGCTCCGCGGGTTGTATGTGACAGCATTGCGAGTAAAGTGCGTGCGGCGGTGACAGCGCATCGTAATCGCCAGCATCAGCCTGCGCTATGAGGGCTATCAGGCGTGCCACGGAGGCCCAGTCCGGGACCTTCAACCTGCCCTCGACCAGCTCGAGACGGGAGTGCAGGTAAAACTGATGCCTGCAATCAGATAGACAGAGATATATATATATATATATATATATATATATATATATATATATATATAGCGTGCGCACGCCGGACGCCGTGTTCGCTGGGAGTTATTAATTGCAATTAGTACAAATTCGCAGCGGGGGTGAACGCGGCGGGACCGCGCTAATACACGATACTCGGACTAAAGTAAGATTGATTACCCCCGTTCTACGGTATTGTTTTAAGGCTCCCCCGAGCAACTTGGACAATGCGGAGTAATGCAATGATACAGAGGATGATTAACGATCGCGCCGGCATATTTGCGACCGCGAAAAATACCTATTCAATCCCGCACGAGGGATTCGGAAGATAAGCGGAATACGCTCGCGCGCTTTCGTCCGCGATCAGAATATCGGAGATCCTTGCCTTCGAGCAGCGACATCACATTCGCGAGTCGCGTGCGCGTCTGTTGACGCTTCCAACACTTGAGCGGGCTATTTTTGCGACGAAGCAGGACTTGCACGCAGAACAACATCTTTTCCTTGGTCCGGTCGCTGAACTTCTGCCTGCCCGAGTTAAATAAGTTAAATGATTCACGCGGCCAGCGCGGCGCGATGCCGTTTATCCGTTTGTGCATACGTGTGTACGTGTGTGTATATATATGAATATTTCTTGCATAGCGGCTGCGCGCGATTAGGGAAAGGCAAGTTTGAAATATCCTCGAGCTTCCTTTAAACGTACAACACATACGTCTCGCGGTAAACATGTTGCCGGCATGCGAGTGGAATTATGCATCGTGGAAGCGAATAGCCTGATTCGAGGATCCGGCGAGGAGTCTGCATTAGGATACACCGCGCTCTACCATTTTTCACGGTTTTGCACGTCCTCCTTTTCTCCTTTTAATTCACTCGGCGACGTCGCGTCGCGGGGATAATGGAACTCGGGAGCATCGGGAGACCATAGCGCGCGCTTGATGATGCGCTAACGATAATTTGACAGACCGAGAAGAACAATTTGTCGTCCGTGTTCTTATCGGCGACATCGAGCTTCGGATCGCAGACGGCAGGAATAATCGCGGCGTTATGTCGCGGCTTTATCGTCGCATCAACATGTATAGCATGTCTCACCTGAAATGACGAAAAGAAAGAGAAACTCGAGCGTTTAACTACCGAGCAAGTACTCGAAGGGTGATTTCAATTTCAATCGAGAGCGAATTGAAGATTGAAGATCGAATCAGCGGGGAATCTGTATAGCGAAAGTTTAAAGAAAACATCGACAGGATTTTCAACGAGTCTCTCGAGCGTCGCCCGTATCGAAATATACTCTCGTCCGCGAGCCATGCGTTTCCTCCCGAAGGATCATCGAATCTCGAGATCTTTTTAGAAAAATCATCATCAGATAAACGTTTACGAATCGACGTAAAAGGCAGCCATGTAAAAGAATCAGAGCGCGGATCAAAATAAATCACAGACCCGCCGAGCTCGTCCGGCTGTCTCGACTCGCGACAGCCCCCGCTTCGAGGGATGCGGTCCGAAATTCTAAATAAATTAAACGATTTTCCCCGCCATAAAGTCCCATCGGTTTCCTCGCCACTTCCTCGGAGCAAGGGAAGACCGTTATTTACCGCGGCTCGTTCTTACGAAGCCGAAGAAACGACAAGGAACGCTCGACGTACGAACAATCTTGCCGTCCCGCCCGCCGAAACGGAACTTATCGTCGTCGGCCGCGAACTCAGCGGGCGAAATCCGCGCGACGGTGGCAAGTGCCGAGGACCCAATGACATTTGTCACCATGGGAAAGGTATTGCTTCCGCCCGAACTTGCCGAAGAGCAGAGAACTTGGCGCGAACGCGCTCCGGAGCTCCTTCGACGGAGGGCGAACTTATTGTTAACAATCGCGCGTGACGGAAGTCGACCTCGTGTTCCTCCTCCCCCCCCCCCCATTAGGGACGAAGGGGGCGAGCGGTCGGGGTCGACCGATTTCACGCATCGAGATCGCGGGGCAACGCCAGTCGGGGTCGCTTCTTAAAATCGCTTCTTAAAATCTCGTCTCTCGGTGGAGGTGGAACGCGATTGGAATCGCGAGACAGCCGGATAACTGTTCCAGCGGCAATAGCGGCCGCGCTCGGCTAATTAAATAATCAGGATATCAGTCTAACCGAGTTCGCTCAATCCCGATCCGATGCATAATCAAGCGGAGTTTGTTTCGCTTCGCTTCGCTTCGCGGCGATACCGGCGTGATAATCCGGCATGATCCGGTTGGTTTTGATATCCCAAACACACACTCGGCACGAGCACAGGGATGCTTTGACCGATTTCTCCCTCGGCTCGCTTCATTATCAACTCCAGCGCCACTGATATCCCGCCACTCTCCCCCGTAGATCTCCCCGCCGCGGGATGAAGTAAGGCCGTGGCCAGGAGACGGGCGGGGAGAGGAGGGAGAAAAAGGGCACGACGAGTTATGAACAACGCTAGCAGCAACACCGGACGTACACGCGGCAAGGAGATTCGCGACCAAATGAGGCTGGGTTGAGTGCTTTTAGAAAGCTCTCGAGCTGTCTTGAATGTTGCAAAATCTCTGGCGGAATAAAAGTTTTAAGTGCCATTACTGCTCGAGGACGAGCCCGCGAACAAACGGCGCGCTTTCCGATTTCGCGAGATGCTCGCCAGACCGCGCGCGCGCGCGCGCGCGCGCGCGACAAACATCATGCGCGCTCGCGCTGTTTGGCAAACACAAACGCGCCGCGGCGTGGCGGGGCGATTGGGATTAATGCGAGTCGAGTAATTCCGGTAATATCGGCGTCGGCATAAAGCGCGCGGCTGTGTGGCGGCGCATGTCTCATTCATCGCGCGTGCACACGGCGCACACACACCCCATACATAATTCAGAAATGGAAACGGGATCCCTTTCGCGCCAACTTCCGAATGAGAAGCATCCCGCTCGATTGATCGCGCAAGAGGTACTTACAAGTCAGTTATGTCCCGAGCGACTCGGTCCCGCGAAATCCGGATTTTAATCCCGAGCGTCCAAGTTCATCTCGCGTGCGAGTTCAGGAGTCAGGACGCTGCTCGCTGTCGATGCTTCAAGACGAGGCCAACTTACGAAGCGAGGAAAACCGGAACGCGTCGCGCGAGAACGGGTAACGCGAGCGGACGGGGGTCCCGTGCGATTTATGAAGATTATGCGCATAATTGCAACGGCGGCAAAGAGCTGCCCGAAGGGCGTGAAAATTTGAACCGACGTTCGCGCTCGGCCAAACGGGAAGAGACCTCGCGAGGAGACCAGGACGCGAGTCCTGCGCGCGCTCCACGATATTTCCGGCTAAATAATTCAGAGGTTATTTCCAGCGGCCTCGGCTAATTTTAAAGCGGCTAAACGCGACCGCCAGTCGCGATGCGGGGGACAGTCGCGAATTAGCTGGCAGTAGCAGGATTTCTTAGGGGATGAGATCCTGGCGAATCGGCGCGCGGATTACACTGTTCCGCGTGTTGCCGAGTCTGGCTGCAACAACAGCGTGCAGCGTGTCACCGGCCGACATTAGCCAGGCACGTTGCAAATGAGTCAACACTGGAGCCGACAAGCCGTGAATTTCAAAAGGGCATACGCTCGTGGTTGCTCGAGTTACCGCGGCGGCGGCGGCGGCGGGGAGGAAGGGAGAAAGGGAGAAAGGGAGGAAGCAACGCGAAGAGGATCGGCTCAGCTGGAGAGCACTTCAAAGTGACCGCAGGGACGATCTCTGCGGCACGCTTTAAATTAGGTTTCACAATTCCACGGGCACAAGAAAGCGGCCTGGACGATGCCGCGCGCGCGGTGCTAATCGGCGCGTTCATAATACATGCGCGAATTACAAAGTTTCCGCTCGGCGGAGAAGAACCGGCTGGCCGAGTGATAATTAAACGCTGAACCAACCGCTCGGAGCGACCGATTAATTAATCATTTTTCATCCGCCGTAAGGGGCGTGTACGTGCTCGCGTGTACGTGCACGTGTGCGCGCTGCTGAAATAATCATTCAAATGGGAAGTCCGCACTGCTGCATTATTTAGTCGCTTCTACCTGCAAGTCGATACGCGGCAACGGAGATTTGTATGCCAAATAAGCCGCGAGCGAATTCGGATGGAATTGAATTCTCGCAGCGCGAGCCCGCGGCGCGGCCAGATAAAGCCCGAGTCCTCGATAGGAACTTGAACTTATTCCGCGTTTATAATGAAGCAACCCGCTCTCGTCATCATAATCCGCAGTTTTTATTCAATCTTTCCGGTGCGCTTAAGGCTCCTTGCGCCGCGTAAGATAAAAGCCGCGATAATGGAGGGCGCGAAAGAAAAAGGAAGAAGGGAGAGGGAGGAAGAGGAGGAAAGGAAAAAGAAAAGGAGAGGAAAAACTGAGCGAAAACACCGCGCGACGCAGCAATAACGCAATTTCGCCATTGTGAAGACCCACAATCCTGTCCTTCTTGCTTCTACCTACCTCTGCCCTCCCCCCTTCTTTCTTTTCTCCTTTCGCCGCGTCCGGCAGATGAGTAGTCGCAACGGAATCTAAATTTCAAAACAGGCAAGAACCCGGATACGATCGATCTTTCGCTCGGGCTGCCCGATTAATTCAACAATCTGTCCGAGGCGCGGGGAAAAAGCGTCCCCTCCCGTTCTGCAGTTTTTTGCATCGTTGCACGCGAATGCTCGCGGTAAAACGGCCGGGGGGATAAGGGTGACGCCGATGTTCGGTAATGTCTCGGCGCGCGTTCATTAACAGCACACCAAAGTCGCGCATCGACACGCGCGATCACGTATAGATTTATTCTCGTCCGTGCAGCGGGAAGCGCTTTGATCGCAAGATGTGCGAGACCACGTACGGTTTCGGTATCCAATCAGAATCAGTGTACGTAATTAATCGTTCGCGATTAACGAATAGCGATTCGCATTTCGGCTTCGCGGCTCTCCTTCCCCGCGACAATCCGCTCCCGGCGAAATCTGAGCTCGACGAATCGCCATCTTCGAGAGCACAGCCACGGCGAGTCGCAGAGCGCAAATCAATTGATTTCGCGCGAGCTCCGACTTATGCGACTTTAGTAAAGTCGAGGGAGTTTCTTGAGGCGCGTGTTAGTTGCATCTCTTTGAGAGACATTCAGTCTCCCAAAGCTCGTGATCGCTCATCGCGAAGGAAGAAACGCGGGAGCGATACTTTATCGCGTCATCAGGTTCAGCCGGAACTCAAACGAAAGTCACCGATACACCGGATTTCCTCTCGCGACTTTGTGACGTGGTTCTCTCTCGCAGCCGGCTAAATACGCGGGCAGAATAGCGATATAACTCGGTTATTCCGGTGTCTTCACGCTTTCCTGTCGCGATCGGCTTCAAGAGCTCATCCGGATAATAAACAGAGTGTTTCCGAGTGCTATTGGAGATCAACGAGTAAGAGTCGATATCGGGGATTCGACCTTTCCCTTCATGAGAGTCTGACGTCATGGGATATTAAATTCCTGCTGGTTTAATCGGGACCTTGATCTCCGTTTCGACGGCCTTCGATTCGAAACACCTAGGCGAAGGGTGGCCGCGATAATAAGAATCGATAAATCGCGATAATCTGCAAGGGGCTGCTGCTGTCTGCCGTCACGCCGATAATGCGATAATTGAATTCCTTATCCGCGTTATTCCGCGTTACCTCGCGATACAATTCCCGTCCCGAATCCAGCCGCAACGTTGCCGCAATGTGCCAGGCACAGAACGAGAAATCGCGTCGGCCAGAGCGTGTAATTAATCCTCGTCGAAGGTACATTCGATAATTAAGGTTCAGAGCGCGATGCGCGCACGCGCGCACGCGAGAGAGAGAGAGAGAGAGAGAGAGAGAGAGAGAGAGGTGCTTTCCTCCCGCGTCGGACGATTCGTAACATCGCATCCGCATCCGTATTTCACAGGACGAACTCGCTTATTATCGAAGATCGAGATTAATGGAGAGTTTTCGAGCAGCGAGTTTACGTATCCTGCCCGCGAGGCACGCCGGGGATTTTTCCGGACCGCGGAAACGTAACCGGGCTCCCGATGAATTTTCCAGGACGCGTCGAGATTCGCGTAACGAAATTAACGGGCTTGATGCGCCAGACAGGACGCATTCTCGATTCATTTCGAGTTGCCGCGATACGAGGCGCGCGACAGCTTGCTCATCGTTGAAATATGAACGTTGCACATTATTATCGCAAAAAAACGGCAAGCGATCCTCGCGATTCAACGCTCGCGATGAACGGCAAGCCTTGCTCGAATTTGCAAAATACGCGTTGTTCTGGCGACCTGGACGACATTCTGGTAGATCTGCAGCCGGTATTTCACATCCGCGAACGTCGCGAGTGACGAGTTTTACTCGTCGATTTATTTTATGTACGAATGGAACTTGCCAATCAGATTAGGGCATCCGCGTGGGAATACGCGGCAAAACGGCGGGCTACGTGACACTGAATAAAACAAATCTTTGACCTGATAAAGTTCGCGATCCGAGTTACCGCGAGGCCGGATGACGGAAACTTGAGAACCGGGTAAACCCGGGGGACCGTCTTTTCGTCGATCGCAATTCTATTTGCGTTCGCGCAAGCTACCGAACGACACGTATCATCCACGTATCATTGTATAACGCGAGAATAAATGCGCTCGCTCGCCATCATCGAATTTATCTGCACGTATCATTTGCCTGTCCGTCGAATTCGGGTCGGTACGATGCACTCTTCGTTCGGACAAAGTCCGAAGCGCGCAGAAATAAAGAGCTATTCGGAGGATCGATGAAAGCTCCAAGTCAGTTTCCTTCTTCTTATCTCGCAAACTTGAAGCGGCTCCGACGACCTGGATACAGCGACGATACGTATCGGCGCATGTATGCGATTCGATTATAAGATGTGCTTATTAATAAAAATGTATTCCCCAACAATCTTTAAAATGGTACAATTAATACAGATGCAGACGTTGAAAAGCCAGAGCCTGCGTTCTGTTATCAGTAACACTGCACGAAGAACACTCTCGCACGTTCCACTCCCGTAAATACTCCGTCAAAGTGCTCCCTTTCTGCTTTTCTCATCTGCCGGGAACTAACGAACGAAGCAAAAAATTATATATATATATATATATATATATATATATATAATAAATAAACGCTATCACGAAATGCAATCTGAGCACGCTAATATCATAAATGTTTTCCGCCCGCGGTCTCCTCCCGCGGGAAATCTTCCTGTACTTTGCCGTTGTGCACGCGGTGTCTCTCGATCACACCGTTCTTTCATCGTAATGACAATTGATCCGCCTTCGGAGCGCTCGGACGACTTACTGAGTAACGATCAGCACTCATCCAGCCTCATTCCCTCGCGAATCAGCGAAACGCGCCGTCTCTTGCGGATGCCTTCCGTCATTACTTCGCTCGTTGTTTGCCACTCGATGATCGCCGTATCGTCAGCGGAAGAGCCAGGCATTGATCATCGCGAATGAGAACGAGAGAAGACAGCCGAGTCGAGAGCGATCCCTTCCGGAAATCCGACCGGACCGATCCGGCGAATTACTTCCGGTGCACTTGAAGACGAGTTAGCTCAGCGGCCAGTATTCGGATCCTGCCGCTAACATCGCGCTGAGATTTCGAGCGATGGGATGAGTGGCGGAGAAAAGGACGAGACGAGTAACGACAGAGAAAGAGCGAACAGCTGGTGAAGGGAGCAAAGAAGACTGTCCGCGAGAGCACGACGTTTATTCGCGCGGTCCTTCGACGACGACGAATGTCCCGGCCGGCCGGCGAGATTAAGCTCCGAAACTGCAGCACTCGCGAGCAGCCTCTCACTTGCGGGGAAACAACTCCTGTACCCGTCAGTCAGCACCCCCCTCCCCTCCTCCTCCCCTCCCCCTCCCCTCCCCCTCCTGCCCCTCCGCGCGCCTTCGTTTATCCACTTATCCGGCCATCTGTGCGCGCGTGTTAAGCGTGCGCTCACACGCATGTCCGACCTTCCGCAACGCGGTCTAACCGGCAAAAAGCCCGGCAACCGCATTAACACGCTCGCGTACGATGTACGACTTTGCCGCGGCGCCGCGATGCGGTTTCGAATTCACTCGATACCGCTGGATTCGGCTGGATTCTGGGCGAATTCTAGAACGGAGACGCGTAATGATGTAAATAGCTCGGATAGTGTCTCGCCAACGGAGGAGTCGAACGTTCATGGGGAATTTCAGGGCGAGAAAGCGGAGCGGAGTTAAATTTTCCTTCAAACGCTTCCTCCTCGAATTACTTTGTACACTTGCGTGTACCCAAAATCTCTCGCGCATCGCAGAACTGAGCGCGATCGATCTCGAATAAGAGGCGAGCTCGTAATTTTACAGGGAGACGCGTCCGCGAACTGCCGTTTGTCACTTGTGCTTTATGTCTGTCGCGTCTTAGCACTTAGATTGCTCCATTTCGCTGGAATTAAGCGGGGAAACTATTCAAAGCTACATCGCGAGCAACGCGATTTGATTTTACCGCGCAAGTTTCGAAAGAATTTCAGCTGTTCGCAACCTACCGCAGAAGACACCAAAGCGCGATGAGTTTCATGAAGAATAACAGCGACGAGGATCTTTGTAGATTCTGTCGTCGGACAAGCAGCTTGATCGCTTTTGATCGATTGTGAATCGGATAAGAAAACGGAATTGAACGTTGAACTGGAGGATTTGTTTCGAAGACGGAGACAAGTGGAATAAACGCGTAAGATAAATTTAGCGATGCTATAGTTTTATGCTTGCAACATTTCAGTAATTACAAGAACTTTAGCCTGGAACTTATGCTTTCCGTCTATGCAGAAGAAACATGTGTACCTTAAGTTCAACCACGCTCAACAGGTCTCAGTTTCGACTTGGGCGAGTTGCTCCTTTTCCCTTCCCATTATCGCGATAAAATTTTTATCACGATATCGTATCTCGTCTGCGTTGTATTGCGGTCAACTTACGAATCTTACGTTCGCATAACGCACACAGAGATTCATTCGCCGAATGAAGCGAAATAGTAAGGAATAACGAAAGCAATATGCCGAAATGAAAACATGATAGCTTCAAAGGCTGAAGAAGAAGAATACAAGAAAAAGATGGGGGAGGGGGGGAAAGTTTGAATAACACGAGAAGGATTTTCTACATCTTGGAAAAAAAGAAACAGGGAAAAGCATCCAGGATAGAATCAAAATCCTAACATCAGTAAACGCCATCCGAACAATGAATACCGCTTCATGGACGTAAGGTTTTCGTACAAATCAAATTACTTGCCTGTATCTATCTGCTATGAAAAGAGAAAACGGCATTGATCGCTGCTAAGCGATAATATCGCGAGTTTGCTCGAGCCTTAAGCAAGCCTCACAGAGTTTACCGTTTACCACAGCATCCTCGTATCGCAACGTGATAGCGTTACGATATCGTGGAAAACAGGTGTATTTTCACAGACTTGGCTAGAAACATACATAATACATTCATCCGCGTCTCCCCCGGCAGCATAAAGGCAACGCCTCAACCACGCGACTTATTATACCGTCATTCATCGCGTCCGCACAATTTCTCGCTCCGTCTGGCCGCGTTTACGTTGTCGGGGAGCTGCATGCAGCGCGGGATGTTACCCTGGGAACGTCTTTACGGCCAATTAAAGGAAATCCCCTTAATCTCGACAGCGGGCCCCGCTGAAGAACTCGGGCGCAGGCTCCTCAAGATCCACGATGCAGCAAGGCGGTTCAGCGAAAAGCGAAGAGGCACGGTTTCTTCGTCGCGAACGGTAATGCGGATTACGACGCCATCGATGCCAGATAGCCCACGGTAAACGAAAGCGCCCGATTTTCCGCTACACCGCTCTCTCTCTCTCTCTCTCTTCCTTTCTCTCTCGGCTTGTCTTCCCCGACACGCGATCGCGCGTTTCTTTCCACTCAACGTCAGGCTAACATGAGTTATGGTTCTCGAAATTTCCTTCCCGTTATCTGCGGCGGACAGGTTCGCGGTCCCGATCGCGATAGCCTTCAGGCTGCCAATGTCAAAGTGACGACACCGGTTACAACAGCAGCGCAGTTACGACGGAAATTGCAGTTTACAGAATGAACGCGAAGCGGTGTCCGGAGCGGAACGCGTTGATGTTCCGATGCAAGTGAAACGAGAGAAAGGACGATAATCGCGCGTTGCTTCAAGTTTCGAAGCTTCGATCGACCAGATCACCGCATCTCACTTACGTCGCTTCCAAGCAAAAGACGATTACGTTCTAATGGAAACACAAAAGCGATCTTTGGCCGTAACAATGCAAACGCGACATTCCCGCGTAGCCGCGCGCCAACGCCGGAGACGCCTCGTGTAGCTAATTAACCCGGGAACTAATTACGTAGCTCGCCATAAGCTTCCTCCGAGGCTAATCTCTCTCGAAGGCGAAGTTCGCTGTGCGGACGGCAATTCGCTTTCCCCGAAACGCGAGTCGATCGTCTCCTCAGTCTCGGCCCTCGCTTTCACGAGCGGCTTATCCCGAAGCCCTTTTAGGGCCGTGCCGCGGCGGGAAGCGGAAAGGGGAGGAAAAAAGAAAGGAAGCGTCGCTTCGGGTATATCGTTACGGCGGGATGTCTCGGGCGCGCGAAGAGTTTCTATAAAATGGAAACTCCCGGAGGCGAAACCCCCGTGATAGAGCGCTTAAACTCAACGGCGGCCGTCGCGCGGTCGCTCGCAATTAGCCGCGTGGTATTTAAAAGCGTTTAGGGACTTTGGCGGAGTCCCGCGCGGCGTGCCGAGGGTTAGCCTTAATATCAAAAGTTGCTCGGCGAAGGCGCGCGCATTAAAGTCTGCCCGAGCTTTTACGAGCACCTCTCCCTCCCTCCCTCCCTCCCTCCCTCCCTCCCTCCCTCCCTCCTTCTCTCTTTCCCTCGCCGCTGTGGGTCAGATTAGCTTCCTTCACGAGGAGGCTCATCGCCCCCGATGATCGTCACCGACTTTCCCGCAACGACAACGACCACGCCGTGGTATTGATATTCCTCCCTCCCGACCTCGCGGAGGATCGTCCGATCGCGCTACCAAGAGCGAGAAATCGCCAGCTCGCCGCGGCGTCGATACTTCCGGTGCGCTGGAAGCGGTGACTGAACCACCGAGGCTGGACCGGAAGCTGTGTGGAAACCTCGCGAGGGCATGCCTCGAATCTCGGCAACGATCTGGAGAATCGTTGGTAGCTGCGACACGATGCACCGGGACGCGTGTTCCCTTCTCTCTATCTTTCTCTCTGTCGCTCTCTCTCGCGTTCTCTCTCTCTCTCTCTCTCTCTCTCTCTCTCTCTCTCTCTTTCTCGGGTGGGATGTGAGGTCGATGCACGATTCGAATAAAAGCGCGCGAGCACTTTGTTCGCTTTCGCTTTGTGCGCGGCGTGACGTGAACATGAAGCGAAAATAATTCCGGGGTAGATCTATCCCAGGAAAGACCGGGCTTTTACGTATTTCGCGTTTCACGCTTGTAACTGCCGAATGGTTCGTAAGTCATGTCGAAACGTTTTATCATTGATATCCCTCGCGATACTCTACTCGCGGCGAGTATTCCCCGCTGGGACGGGAAAAACTGGCGCCGCTAAAGGCGCCAGTTTGATTTCCTTCCCGTCTCTTCCCGATGCATTTTATTACGCGTATTTCCTCCCTCCCCTCCGTCCACGTGTCACGCCTGACGTAATTCCGAACATGTTTTTCTTCAGGCCTGGTTAACTTCGTGATGAAATTTCCAGGTGAGTGGCAGGCCGAATCGATGGGAAACGCGCGACGACGCGAACGAGATTCCGCACAAGCGTGCTCACGGATTCGCTTCATCAATCTGTAAGTTTGCAAGCCATTACCGGAACTAGTATTTCGCCCGCGTCCCGCTCGAGCACGAACCGCGATTCGAATCACTCGCTCTGTGCCAAGTGAATAAGCTTCTCTCCGAGCTCAGCCCGATCCGAACGTGTTGCCAACGCTGCAATAACAATGAATTATTTATATTCTCGGTCACGGCCGCTTCGTAATTTTCCGTCCAATTTCCTTGCCACGTGGAGCATCGCGCTCTCCGTCGTAACGAAGCAACAAATAAGTACAGCCGGCGCGAATTAAGTCACGCGCGGGGAATAAAGCGCGTAATCGCGCGGTTTTACATTTCCGCGAAATATCCGCCGGGATTCTCGCCGGTCTTCGGGATACAAAGCCAGCGGGTACAAAGGTCGCGAGAAATGTAACTGAGGGGAGGGAGGAAAGTACGCTTGCCGTTAACGTAGAGGCGAATCGTCGGAAAACATGTGCTGAAAACAATGAAAACGAAAAGTGTTGCAAACGAGGTAAAAGGGAGATGGGAAAGGATACAAAAAGAAATTCTCGTGTTAAGTCAGAGATATGAGTTCGCGCGCCAGTATCGCGGCCGGAAGAATTCGGCCGCGTATGATATTTAATTAACCCAAAGTTAAAAAATTTTCCAATGGTTTTCAATGGTCACGCGCGTGTTACGCGAATTTTACAACGGAGCTTCGGCGGGAGCTTACTCGTTCGATTTCAAGTCGCCTCTTCGTGTAATTCTTTCGATTCGCCCTGGCGATCACAGCTGCAGATTATAATCAATCTTGGGGACTACAGCGAGCCCGAAACGGGCAATCCATCCGTGGGGAAAACGTGCTAGGAACTTTATCCAAAAACGCGCATCGAGATCGCGTGATGAGACAAATGCCGGACAGCTTGCTTCGTCAATCCCTCTTCGTTCGCGTCGTTTCAATCATATTTCTTCCTCGGACTTTCTCGAGCAATGTTGCAAGAGTGCACCATGTTCACTTGGGTGAACGCGATGTTGCAGTAACGATGAATTATGCACTTGAATCCGCCTCGCGCGGCACGTGACGTGGAAATTTGCCGGAGTTGTCACAGAGAGCCGAGTCTGTGCGTAACTTGAAAATTGTTGGTTTACATCAGCGACGTACACACGTACGCGTACACCGAATAGAGGCGCACAGGTGGACGTATCTCGGCGTTACTTTTCTCGTCCAAGCCAAGTTCCTCGCGAGAGTCAGATGGAACAAGACAGGTTGGCTTGTTGCAAAAATGGCAGAAACGCAAGATAGCCCTAGGTATCCGTCTGCGAACCGACTGTTTACGGCCGTTGAAATTAAACCGCGCGCCACGCCAAAGACGAGAGAAACGTCTTCGAGAGCTGCGTCTTCGCGCATCAGCATGAGCGTTTTCCGGATCGCTACTGAAGCTCGCTGTCGAGAAAGGGAAGCGTGCCGGAAGGGACGCGGAATATTCTTGAATTTTTTCCGCCACTCGACGAGAACGAAAGCGCGATAGCAGAACTGAGCTTCGGCGGTTATCTTACCATTCCGGTTCGCCGTTCCGGAAAGCGGAACATACGACGCGGAAACGATACAGCGCGATGACGCCCGGCGATCCGCCGATAGGAAATCGATCGGGGACCGCTTCGTTGAAAGTTACACGAGGATAAAGTCCGCGGAAAGTCCGGGAAAATTCAGAGAGCACGACTATTCGCCTGCGAGTTGGCGATTGCTCGCACAAAGCGTCCCCGTGAACGGCGGAGCAGCGGCTGGATGCAAATGCCTGTCGATCGCCAGCTTGAGGATCTCTCCATCCGCTAATGGCACACTCTTCGCCCTGCAATCTGCACTATTCGATTCGTTCCACGCGTAACGCGCGCCCGTCGAAATTCACGCGCTGGCGAGCCAGTTGCCGCGAATTCGGAGATAAATCCAAGCGCGAGAATCGCGAGTTCGCACACGGATACACGGACACACGGACATACGGACACACGGACACACGGACACACGGCCAACGGGTTGAACGAAAATTCGTTGGAAGAATAAGCTCGCGCCTCGCGGCTAATATCTCACATTTCGTACGCGCGTGCGGCGGCACGTGCTCGAGACTCGAAGCAGCCGGCCGAGTAATGCACAAACGACTAAACTCTGAATCATGCCGTTCCTCGCTAATGAACCCGTCCCGCCTCCGCCGCCTCGTGCATAGAGATGAGACGAATCTCTTCCTCCAGGATGCTGCGCACTCGAGAATGCATCCGCGTCGCCGACCCGTGATCCACGCTCGCGTCTCGAAACAAGAACGGCGGCGAAAAACGCGACGAGGAACAAATCACGCGTGTCGTTATTTCGCGGTCGTAATGAATTTATCCCCGCGGGAGCGATGCCCGCTGGAGCAGAGTCTGATATTTCAGACTTTTGGCGGCCGTCCCCCGCCGTCCCTCGTGTCGGAATTGTTAGTCTCGAAATGCGACAAGGCGACTTATCTTCCGATCCGGATTGAGTAACTCGGGAAGAAGAAGCACCGAATATGGTATCGCGTGTGACCGGAACCATCCTAAGCAATGATCGTAACACTGTCCGTGACACTGCGCAGAGTCACCTTCGGAGTCAAACCGTCCGCCATACTTCACGGACCAATGGAACCCATGACCCTTCAGCTGTAACGGGACTCCACGGACCCATGAAACTTCAACTATCGTTATTTATCGCTTAATTTCATAGCCCTCCAGGACCTAAGAACACAGGCTGTTAACGCATCGCGGGTTCTCTTGTTTACGACAAAGGACAACAAGGGCCAACACTAGATCATAAAAGGCTGACTAGGGGCTTAGGTCCGTTCAGTTCAGTTCTAGTTCTCAATTCTAGCTCAACTCGGCTCGTTCGTCGAGCATCTTGGCGAACGCAGTACCGCGATAACAAAGTATGCTCGTAACGATTACGGCAATAAAATAACAAAAGCTCAACATCGACTATTCAATGTTCCCGGATATCCGGACATCCGAGTATCCATCGTTGATCGTTTAATTCGGCAGTTTAAACCGGCATGTACGAGCGGAGAGAATTCCTTGCGACGTAGAGTTGCACCGACTAGAACGCGGGGATGAGGACGTAACGGAATTTCAGCGGGAACTTTCTCGGCGGCTGGAGGGAAGGTCAGATTTTCATGCCGCGATGATTAATAGAGTGCCTTTTAACGCACGAGTGGGAATTTAATATTCTCAGTGAAACCCGCCAAGGTGTTTTATTCGAGCAACGGTCGAGCATGCCGCCTTGTTCCGCGATGCGGGCGAATTCTCACGAGCCGGCAGTAGAATTCCAATTCAGACATTATATTCCAATGGGGAAATATTCTTATCATCGTCGGATATCGATGGCAGTGTCGACAGAGGTCACCGATAGGTTTCCCTTACGAGGAGGAGTGCTTTCCTAATTGATTTTGATCGCTGTTGTCGAGCAGCTTTTTCGACGACATCGGCCATCTCTCGATTGTGCGCGTCAAGTCTCGCGTACGCACAGCACATGCGTGCTTCAGCCTCTCTCTCTCTCTCTCTCTCTCTCTCTCTCTCTCTCTCTCTCTCTCTCTCTCTCTCTCTCTTTCTATTCGCTCTCTTCGCTATCTGCTCGTTCGGTTTCCCAGCGAAAGCATTGCCAAGCCGTTTCCCGATCGCGATCGCCTTTGGAAGCCGCGTTCCTTGTGCCGCGAGCTTATTTTTATCGGCGGACGTGCGCGCTTCCGACTCGCATTTTCGTCCTTTGATTCGCCTCCCCTCGCGTCTTCGAAAACCGACGGCGTGTTTGGCGACGAAGGCGTCGATTGCCGAGCCGACAAAAGGCAGGAAACAAAAGGGAAAACACGCTGGGAAAAGCTGAACTTGCTCCACGTCTGGCAGGAAAGACAGCCGCCGCGCGAGATTCTTCCGATCTCGCCGGTCCGCGGCTCGCGCGAATCCACGTCTGGGGACTGTAAAATGCACACCCCCTCCGCCGCGGTCTGGAGAATACATAGAATCGCATCCCGTGGTGGAAAATAATCGAAGCGTTCGCCCTCGAGGCCCGGTTGAAAGCGCGATTATAATTGCCGTACATGAAATCGCCGGATTTCGCAGATCCGCGTTCCGCGATACCGTAGTGGGGCCCTTGTAGAAATTAGCATAGCCGGGGAGATTCATGATAGCGTATTCATCAAATAACGATTTGCTCGCGCTGTTACAGGTTACAGCGTATTCATCCGGTCGATTATTTCAGCCTTGTTCAATTCGCCGAGCGGAATTTCATTGGACGGATATACACGTGCTCCGCTTATTTCGCTGTTATTATAACAAATATTATCATGAATATTGTGCCCGTGAGAATTCAGCAGGTTACTCAAATTCTATCGGGCAAATCAAACCCACGTAATGATTACCCGCTAACGCCGATCGCGTTTCCAGCGATGTTTCGCCGCGCGCGACTCCCCTCGTCCCGCTTCTCGATTTTCTCGGTGCAAGCTGGATACTTTTGCGCGAATCGCAAGCGTCACGAAGAGACGCGCAAAGGGAAGTCTCGCCTTGCCGAGTGCCGCTGCGCGATGAACTCGAATTTCTGCCTTACTCCTCCGTTCCCGTCGCGTGTCGACGATATTTTTCTTCTCGTCGGAGTTAAGCCGCATCCCGGCGAGAGATAAAACTTGTAATTTATAATACGGCACACGGACACAGCGGCGATCTTTCTCGCGCGCGACGATGTCGGCGAACGTAATTCTAAACGCGAGTGGTATCCTTCGGCCGCCAATGGCCGGTAAAAAGCTTTCCGCTCGCGCGTATCAGTTGTGTCGTCCCTTTTTTTCTCTCTACATTCCTATCGACCAGTGTACGTGTGCGTGCGCGCGCGTGTGTTTTTATTTTGTTTTATTCCCATTTATTACCGTTAGCCGGAACAAAATTTATATTTTACTTTCGGGAAGTAAACCGTTCTCGGCGTGGCTATCGTAACGCGTGGATTCTATCTTGTTTTTTTTTTCTTTTTCTTCTCTTTTTCCAGCCGCTGGAGTCAATCTCGGTATTTGTGTCCGATACGAATGGTGAACGTACTTTTGACGTACGCGTGTAGCGCCAACAAATATTTGTAAGACGCGAATTCTATTAAAGCCGGAGATTATGCCGGTAAACTATTCTCGGCATCGTTGTCGGGATCGTGAAGGTATCCCGGTGTTAAAAGGAAAGATTTTTAATTTCGCAAAGCTCAGCCAACGAATACTGATACGGGATACCGACGAAATAATAAACGCGCGTATATATAACGGAGGGATAAACATTGAGATATTTATAAAAGCGCACAATGCAGCGGCAGCGACGAGCAGCATCAGCGGCGAGGCTACACGCTTAACGCGTGTATTTATGTTTCGATGAAATTTAGTTTTAATTTAGATTCGTGGTGCCGCGCAATGATACATCCAATTAATATGACGAATGACGATTAGTTGTATCGCGAAATATTAATAACGCGCATTATATGTTTATTTATCGTTCGCATCGATTCTTTATCAATATGATTCGTAATTCTAAATGCCTCTGTTTACGCAAAGAGTCACGGAAACTTAATAACGTAACGTGCTCTGCTTATCCAAACACGCGCCGACTATTTATTTAGTTAGCGCGTATTCTTATTATTGTTATCATGGCATCGAGAGACTCGCGTGGTCTCGCTGATTTTTGAAAATATCCGAGCGACGAGCTCTTTATTTTCGCTTTATTTGCGTCGGTCGCTGCATCTGTTTAAATGTTTGTCTCACTTTCGACGATCGCTGAGGCCGAGGCCGAGTAATCCCCCGCAGGTCCCGCGAGCTCTCCTTCCCGCGGATGCGAGATCTCGCGCGGCGAGCGAGAATGACAAACGACGAGTCGCGCGTCGTGATATTCTTATGAGAAGTCGCAGTTGTAATTCTGCAGCGGATAATCATGAGCTCCGACCGTCTCGGATACGGAAACACTTTGTCTTTATCAACGTCGCGAGTTTGCAGTTGAAAGAAATGCCTGCGATGGTCCTCTCTCCCCCCTCACTCTCTCTCTCTCTCTCTCTCTCTCTCTCTCTCTCTCTCTCTCTCTCTCTCTCTCTCTCTCTCTCTCTCTCTCTCTCCCTCTGCCGCGTCTTCTTACGACATATGATGGACGATCCCATCGGCGACACTTTGGTAACGCGAAAGCGCACGGCGAATTAATAAGGACGGATCGTCCAAGTTTCCTCGACTATCCGCGAATTCAATGGAAACCGGCGAAAGAGCTGCCTCCGCGAGGTAGCCGTTTCCTGGAGATTAATCGCCGGACGCCGTTCATTAACGTTATGCGTGACGCGATCGTTGACGCGTCCCCGCGTGCGATTTTTGATTATCAATCGCGTCTCGCGACGCGATAACGCCGAGGCGTTACCTCGCACGGCGCGACCTGCCGAAATTTACGAGCGAGATGTGACAGGCGAATCGCGCGACGTCGCTGCAAACGGAATGTAGATCGTCGATAAATCAAAGAGCAAGCGTCGGTGTAAAGCCTTCACTGTTCGGACAAAGGTCCGAATTTGCGATCAGGGAATCGTGCTTTTCCCCTCCCTCCCCCCTCCCMCCCCCTCCCTCCCCTCTCCCCCTCTCCGCGGATAAAAAATGTGGCTCGATGAATCATGGCGCGGGATCGGCCGGGCGAAATAATTGATATCGCGTGATATCCCGTGATTCATGGGCCGCGATGAAATATGACGATGAAGTGCGTGCGTTGCGTACGCCGGAAAGGAAATTCCTCGCTCGCGATCTTCCGCGAGCGAGGAAGCTTCGAGACGCCGCGAAACGCCGCGAGAACGGCGACTCGTTACGCGACGAGTAATTAACAGGCGTTAACCACCTGCACGTCGATGACGCGAGCATATCGCGCGGCAGAAGTGACGGATTAATCATTTAGCGCGCTCGCGAGAGAGAGTAATTCTGGCGGACGCGGGGCGCGTGAGTCAGAGCTTTTTTTTATTACGTGTTATTAATTTCATTCCGCGCGACTACGTGCGTGTCTTGTAAAAGATCTCTCTCGCAATTCTCTCCTCCGACCTTTCTCCTTTCGCGAACGGAGCCGTCACGAGCGACGCGGCGTAACGCAATTAAATCTGACCCATGTCAGATTAATTCCGCGGTATTTTATGCGACCGCTTCGGGCCGCAGCCTTTTATCCGCGTCCCCCTCGTCGTCCACCCACGGGATGTCCTTCAGGGAGATATTCTAGATAGACTGCTTGGTCGCTGGGAAAACGCTGGGGCCGCGATGTGATTATTTCATCATTTCTTCCACGGCGATTTAATCATTTCCCCCGAGATCAACTCGCTTTTGTACGCGCGTTTCTTTTCCCCGCGTCTGCTCTGTCTCTGTCCCTCCATCAAGACGATCCTGCTGCTCGCGCGAGCAGAATCAGCAGCAAAGAGACGCCGATCGAATCGGCGCCCGAATGAATGAGGATTATAATTCGCGAGGAATCAATTCCTCGAGCAAGTTTAACCCGAGCGGCGATGGCAAAGTGGAAGAGCCGCGGATTAGAAGAAGAAGTTGCGAGAGATGAAATCCTGAAATCGGAGCTTCTTCCGGACGGAGCGTAGTTGGACTGAAAAATCCCGTTCGCGCGAAAGAAGCGAAAACATGTTTATCACGCAGCAGGGAATCCTTCGCGTCCGCTGTACGGCAAGATCGACACTCGACAATGGGAGATTTCATCTGTCACGAGAATCAGTTGCGATCGATAATTAATCGGCGGTGTCGAAAACTAAATCCCGAGACTCTGATCGAACGCTCCGTCGAGTCTCTCTCGTCTCTTCCATATCCTGCGGATTGAAATAATCTCGATTCATTTCCGAACGAGCTTGCCCGGTGCAAGCTCTTCTCTCACGGTGCAGCTTCGCAGCTCTGACGGATCCGCGCGTTCCTGCGGACGCGACGCGGGCGCGACAGCACAGAGTTCGTCACGTCAGCCGGTGCAATTACACCGGCGTCGGTGCAGCGTCGCGGTAACCGGCAACGAATTAATTCGCACGCCGGACGCGCTGCTCCTGGCGCCGTTTAGACCCGCGACGAGTAATCCGAGCGACCGCGATTAAATCGGAATTACGCTTCGATCCGTGGAGAGCTCCGCGAGCCGCGCCGCTGTTAATTGCAGTCTGCGTTTAATTGCGCCGATTTGCCGGGAACTTTCCACGCCAGAAACGCCAGAAACGAACGTCACCGTCCTGTTGGATCCCTCGATTTGGGATCCCACCGCGAGGAGGCCCGCTGGAGAATCATCCCCCCGAGAAGGGACGAAAGGACGAGTCGTTCGATCATGCGAGCGAAAGGACCCGTATCGATCTCGCAAAATTCGATATTCCCCTAAACGGGGAATTAAAATCCATTTTCGAGCGCACGTCCGTGGCGATCCATCTCTCACGCGCGCGGATCCCTCATTCGGCGTGCGTGAAATTCATCGCGAACAAAGGGCGAGGAGGGTTGAAGGGAATTGTCCCGAGTGTCGCATGTACTTTGCGATCCGATCTCGCGCGATGCTCGGCGAAACGCCCACGAAACGTCGGGCTTGCCGCAGCGCTGGCTGCAGCGTTTCCCGTATCCGTCCGATGCAAAGGCGCCGAAGGATTGAAAAATAAATCGCGCCCCGCCGTTACGACGACGTCGACGACGACGACGCGCATAATATCACTCGCCCCATGCATTCCGCCCGCGAGCCCGAGAGCACATCCGACAATACAATATCGCCGGATGCAATCAGTATCGTCGCGCGGCGACGCTCGAGCATGCAATTTCGTACGTGCCCGCTCGAGGATCGATGGATCGTACGGATCGCGCGCGAGGAGGATCCGCCTGATTGCGCGGCCGCTCGCCGCGCTCTTCTCCCTTTCTTCCTCCTCCTCCTCCCTCCTCTCCCTCTCTCTCTCTCTCTCTCTCTCTATCGCTCCTCCCTCCCTGCCGCGAGCGGGGAATTTTTACGACAGAGTAACGATTTTCAATTCGGACGAAAAGGCGAAAAGGACCCTCCTCCCTCTTTCTCTCTCTCTCCTCGCGCCGTTGTGCAGTTTGCAACTGCGGAGAGTTCGCGGCGTCTCGTCGCGCTTTGAATAGCAGCGGCCGTCGCCAATCTGCGGTAACGAGCCAATCAGAACTTCAAACAGAACGAGCCACCGTTTCCCCACCGTGCATCCACGCATCCCGGGCAGCGCCTCCTCGCCGCCCCGCAACGGTGGGCGCTAATTTTAAAACGGGCGACCGGAGGGGCGCGACGGTGCTTCCCCTTCCACCGCTGGAATTCGTTCGTTGTACGCGTGGTTGCGCGCGAAAGGAGATCGAGCGTCCGCTTTCGAGTTTTCCACGGTCGAGCTTTCCGTCGAGCGGCGAAGCATCACCGCGATCGAGTTCCAGAATGCGGGCGCAACGATTAAGCCGCGCGCCGGCTTCAACATTCGTGGATCAATAGGGGCGGAGAGGGGCCCGTCGGATTCGAGAATCCGAGAAGACGATGCAAATGCGCCGTAATTAAAGCGGCGACGGCGGCGGGGAGGGGGATCGGCCTAATTGCTGCCGGTTACCGATACCGGAAATTTATTGCGGCCGTGGAAGAAAGGCGAAGGACACGCGGATTAAGGGCTCCGCCGTGGATTAAGGGCGTTCCATCGACAGGGAGGAATCTCGTTATGGAATTATCACGGGCCCGCTAAGCTCCACGCCGGCGCTCAACTTAACCGCAAATAGTAACGCGTCCTCGATACTCCTCTCCTCCCCTCCCGAAACGGATTTCCGCTCGGAATCGCGTTACCGTATCAATCGCCGGGCTCGCTTGGTCAAGACTCGCCGCGCGCGTAAATTACCGTCCGCACTGGACGCGGTCTTACCGGATTAGACCCTCTTTCAGACCAGATTAGACCCCTCGTCCCAAGACGGAGGGTCCTAAATGCAGAGGGAGGGCTTCGCCGTGTTACGCCATCGCGTAGCGAGATCTATCGACGGATCCGTCATGCTTCCGCTGTTCCGTAAGCGCGATACGGTCGAGTGCGAACGTCTCCCGATCAACAGACTCGTAAGATTGTCCGCGCAGGTAACGATGCGACGAATGTCACATTCACGTTGCGAGGGCAAAAGGGACAGCGGAATGCGCGAGGAACGGGCGCAGCGGCGTGAATCAACTTCCTGTACCTGGTAGCCTCCTGCAGCAACAGGTGAGGCGGCACCCAAAACTTGACCCTCAGGGCGAACCTTAGAGGCGCCACGCCACCACCGGTCTGCCGCTCTATGGGGTTCCTCAGGTTCAGCCAGAGCTCCTCGCCCTTGGCGTTCTGGTACTTTAGCCCGAAGTAATCGCACTCCTTGCTGATTCCCAGGCAGTCGCAGGCCTGCAAAAAGGAAACGGATCGATATTCCTCTCGCTCGCGATTACGGATCCGTCTTCCATTCGCGACTCCACGCTCGCCGATGACTCGAGCATCCATGATTGATCGTCTAAGCGTGACAGCCGGCCGCGATTAATCCGCGCCGCAGACGAATCGTCGGCAATTTGGTTTAGAAAGTTACCGCAACGGCATCCGCCGTTTGGCCGTTCTTGCTGCTAATTCTTTGCTCGCCGGATGGCCCGCCGTAATTACAAACCGGCGAAAATATCGCGATCGACGCGATAGCCGAAGAAGAGCGTAGCGTTCCCTCGCCACGTTAATCGGTTATCTCTGTTAAGGATTTTTGAACGATGTTTTCTTGGAATGTTCTCGATATAACAAACACAAATCCAATATGACAAGCGAATAAACGGCTCGTCGTTATTGTTGTCGAAACAAAAAAAAAAGAGAAAAGGGGAATCGTTACCGCTCTGCCGTTGCCAAGCAGCGAAGCAGAGGCAACGGTCGCACTCTTGTTGAGAGCAAGTATCTAAAATATTACAACTGTATAATTTGTTTGAAGATCATTAAAGAAGATTGTTGCATTTTCCGCGCCTCTCATCTTTACTGAACGCACTCTCCTCGAATCGGCAATAAATAAATATCTAAACGGTGTCACGCGAATTTATCGAAGGCGCTGTAACAATCTCGTCTGTCATTTAATCGCCCTTGGCGTCCTTGATAGGATTCAAAACGTGTGGCTATCACTGTCCAACTATCACTTTCGAAGAGCTCTCTTTTGCACGCACGGCACGCGTTCGGGTTAATCCGAATTATTTTTCATCCCACTGCGCGGAGCGCTTGGCCATTAAGCAAAGTTCATCCGCGGAACTTCCGATGGATCCGATTGGAATCGATTTCCCTTCGAATCCCGGCGAGGATCCGCGGCTTCATCCGCTTCTCTCGGATGCGCGTCGTTAGGCATATCGGACTCGAAAGGCTAAAAAGCGAGATCGATCCCTTAATGGGCGATTTCCTCGCCGTTTGGCCGCGCGCTCCGCTCTATTCGTCCATCGCGGCGATGCGAATCGCAGCTTTATCGTGAATCATACCTCAGCATCGCATTTCCGGCGAGACTATCACCGGAGCGTGGTTATTACGCGCGTTATTTACGCGGAGCGGCGGAGGGCTCGTTAAAGACCTCGGTACACGTATCCGAGTCCGCTCCGCACCATCAATCTCGCCATTTGAATCGCGGACTCACTTTTCATCTTGAATAGATGACGGAGCTTGTTCCTCTGCTCCTCGCGCGGAACGATTATCCGCCGATAGTCTACCGACCCGGATAAAATAATCTCGCGCGTCGCACTTTCGCCGAACGGAGCAGTTTTAATCCGTCCACCGTAAAGCGTAATCTCCGCTAATAAACGGCGCTATAAATTCATCCGCTCGTCGATAGCACCGTTGCGTGCTCGCGGCCTGAAAAGCCCGGCGCGACTGGCGAATTCCGCGCGTCAAATTATTGATATCGCGGTAACAAAAGAAAAACAAGAGAGAGAGAGAGAGAGAGAGAGAGAGAGAGAGAGAGAGAGGGAGAAAGGAAAAAGCATGCGCCATCAAAATTGCGCGCGCGGAAATTGGGATCGTTAGGCGAAATGGCCGCGGAGCTAAGCGGATTTGCGGGCGCTATCAGCGAGCTGCTATCGGGAATAAATGCGGTAACCAATCCGTTATCTACTTTCGTTGACCGTATTACATTTATTACTCGTAGATACGAGTAATAAAGTGGACTTTACAGGCCGCACAGGCGCGACGGAGAAATCGTGAAAGGCTTATTGTAGCCGCGAATAAGTTGCCCGCGTTCCCTCCTTGTTTCCGCCATTCGCTTCGGAATTCGGTCAATCACGGTTTCGGTTCTGGCTCCTCGAGAATGGCTCGCGCCAATTCTAGAGAGAGAAAAAGAGGAAGGAAAAGAGGGAGGGAGAGAATAAAAATTACGATTTACCGCGCGGCAGCAGCGTTCTGTTCACTCGCGCGGTTCGTTCACGCGCCGTCACAAATTTGTCGAAAATGTTTTTCAACCGTAACACGACCGACGCGGAGTAGAAATACAAAAGCTATTATCTTTATGATTTTGATAGAGTGCCATTTAATCCTCTCGGCGTTGTCGTGCAGTACATACTTTGACGGCGCAAATAAACATTTTATTGATAGCGATACAGTCGCTTTTATTATCATAACAATAATATTGACAAACCAGCCATATAATCGATAGTTATAAAGCGTCGGCATTGAAAATACTCGGCGACTCGATACTTTGTAAACGGCAGGCCTCGTCGCGAATTTCCGCAGTGACCTTCTCGCATGTCCCCCCCCCTCTCTCTCTCTCTCTCTCTCTCTCTCTCTCTCTCTCTCTCTCTCTCTGGGAAAACCGAGTTTTCGAGATATAACCGGCGTTACTCCGGGCGAACTCGGTCACGTGCTTCGTGATAAGGGAAATTCACGGAGAATGCTCGCGCTCTCGTTGTCCCCGCGTGTAATTTATCGCGCCCGGCCGGCAGTGTCAGCTGGCGGTGGCTGGCTTTTTCCGGAAGTGGTAGCGCGCGAGAACGAATAGCGTCGGTGGAGAGCGTTTTCCGCCGAAGGAACTCTCCTTCGCGACGCGACGCGAACCAAACGTTGAAGGATGCGCTATTCTGATCGCGATTTGGATCTAATTGCATCCAGAGATTTTCCTCGCGCTCGTCCCGCGCGGAGAGCGAGAACATGGCGGATCGTGGCGGATCGCCGACACTTTCCCGCTTTCCCTGCTCCCGCTTTCTCTCTGCTTCCGTTCGCAGCTTTCGGCCAATCAGCTTTCGCGACATCTCAGACCTCGTTTATGCATACGAGCGCGGAGACGGGGCCCGGGCGGCCAGTTACTTATGCGCTGATCGGGAGGGTAAGTAACTTTTGCACCCACGAAGAGAAGTGCGCCGAGACAGCAGATGAGAGATGAAGGGAAAAGGAAAGGTGCATAGGTACATTCGCAATAGCGCGGCTGGCGACGCATGAATTGCAGATGCGCAAATAGAACGCGGTTGATGGACGAAATTTACGACGCGGCCTTATCTTTATGCACCACTCGAAGCGCAGTCGGGAAAAATAATTCGAGCGGAAGTCCGTTCGAACGAAACGCTGATGAGAGGCGACGACGACCGAGCGACGAGCTCGAGTTAATCCGAGCTCGAATTAATCAGTAATCGCCCGTCGAATTCCGAGAAACGCCCAACGGGAGTCCTCGGTATTGGCTAAACCGGCGATTGTCCCTATATCGCCCCGAGTAAGACTGCAAACACGATGCGACCGACTCGCCCTCTGTTTACTCGCCCTTGATTGGCTCGTGAATCCATAATGGGACCAGTTCTCCGCGCGAAGAATCGCCGAACAACTTCAGCGAGCATATTTTCATCGTTGCCGGCACCCCATTCACTTCTCGGCGGAAGTTGCTCGCATTATTCGCGTTCTCCGAGACGCGCGCGTATGAATTTTCCGCCGCGAGCGCTCGCGCAGCTTCCGCAAATGATTGTGTCAATTTCGCCGAGAGCGAATCGCTCTATTCGATCGGCAGTATTTCCGATACAGGCGCCGTCCCAGAAACTCACCGAAGCGACTCGACGAGCCCGCCGGGGAGGGGGAGAGCACGTCCTCCCTTAACGGGATTTACGCGGGGCCGCCGAACGAACTGAGGGTTGCCAAGTGTCTCGGGAACACTTGGCGCGACGCGATGCGACGAACCGATCGCGAACGCTTGAGACCTCTTTGCGATCGTAACGGGCGAATCTAGCGCGAGTGCGCGCGCATGAGCCATTAATTAACGCGCGAGCACAAAGCGACAATGCTCGATGCTCATTATTCGGCCGAGCGCGTCCGCGTTCCCGTGCACTTGCTCTCTCGCTTGCGCGCTCGTGCGCCGTTTTTTCGCTATTTTCAGGCTAAAGCGACAGCCGACCGGCGAACCCAGGTGCTTCAAAGCCTGCGATACGTGCAATTTACATGTCGTGGCGGGCGATTTTTCAATTAATCGCCTGCAGCACATCGCCTTGATCCGGCTTATGCGCGCTTATGGATTTTTACAGAATTACTTACTAGAATTTTCGCGCGATCGTCGCTCGCTAAGTGTATTAAGCTCGTCGCGCAAGGCGGCGCTCGCGGAGAAACACTCGCGAATGTCTCGCTTCAAGGGAAATTTGCAGACATTCGTTGAAAACGCTGAAACGCTCCGCGCAGGCAACGCGTTAATAACAAAGGAAAGTTGGGGCGCGTTAATACGGCTTCCAAGTTGCATCGCGGAGGCTCTATAAATCAGAGGCTAATATCTACACGCGCAATTGAAATTGATGCGAACGCGCGGCCGCAGCTGCTTTTTCTCGCTCTCGCGGACGGGAGCGGCCCGAGCGCGATTTATCCATTAAGCTCGCCACGCTGGAGGAGACACCATATCCCGCTCAATATTTTACTATGCTAATTAGCCGGCCGGTTAGCTGCCCGGCGATACTTAATTTACGCTAAACGTGCCGGCGTGCATGAGTTATCGCGGGCGCGCACTCGCCGCGACTCTCCCGGCTTGCGCTCACAATTCATAATTAATTGGCTAAAAATGCACCCGCCGGCGTTTTACGTATTTATCCCCCCTCCCCCTCCCCCTCCCCCCCCCCGTGCACGCGCGCTCATTCTGATCGATTACGCGTGTCGGCGTGGCGCAGCCCGCGTACACGAGGAGCAGTTGCAGTTTGCCTTGTCCCCTCGGCCGATAACCGATAACCGATAACATTAAACACACACGATAATTCATCGGCGACGGAGCGTTTATCGCGCCAAGGAAAAAGCGGCCGTTAACGAAACGCGCGTAAACGTGCGCGTAAATTAATTACGCCAATAAATTATCATCGATCGTACGCGTGAGAGGAAAGCGCCCGTGTCATCCATCTGCGCGCGATGCACCGCGGCGGAGCGGTCCCGCTGGCGCCTCAGAACCTCGCGGGTTCACGCGAGGCAATCAAAGTTCACGAGGACGCGCGTTCATCTGCATTCAAGCGCCGCGCGCGCTCGACTCGCGCTCGACCCCGCAGCCTTTACGGTAAATACGCGGGTACGCATTATGCGGCGCCCGCGTCGCGTCGCGTCGCGTCGCGCGTCGTCGTTGCGCGCAAGTGCCTCTTCCCCCTCCCCCTGCCGCCCAAGTTTCATTTAACTTTCCGCGGCCGCTTGCGATTCCGCGCGCGATCGCCGGCGGAGCGTCACGTCGATCCTCTGCCGCCGCCGCCGCCGCCGCCGCCGCCGAGCGATCCCGCTCTTTCGCGCTGCTGCGCGGCGCGACTCGTCCGTTTTCATGAATATTCAGGCGCGGATCGGCGCGACGGGCGGGCGGCTGAAAAATCGCCGACATAACTCCGGCGGAGGTGTACTTTTACGTCACGTCTGCGTTAAAATTGCGAGATACGCGCCGGTGCTGCTGCTCCCTCCGGCGGGCGCGATTATTCATACGCGATTAAATCGCCGTTCGAATTTGCGATTCAATCATGGCGCGCTTAAGCACACACGGTCGAGCCGGGAATGTTATCGCGGCTTCCATTCCGTAACAATTAATAAATAGCGTTCAGGCAATACGAGGCCATTTCGCGAGCGCGGTCCCCGTGAAAATAACGGGGGGAAAGAAGCCCAGCCGGAGGAATCCGCGATTCGCGGACCGCGACACTCGCCGCTGAAATGAAGCAATTTGCATGTCTGGCGCGGCAATTAATATCACCCGCGGCTCAGCGGCTCACGCTTAAATCCATGAATTTAATAGAGAAGCCGCGCCGGGCGGACCTCGTTGCGATTTCGTCGCGAAAAATCAGCAGAGAGGAGGGAGGGAGAGGCAAGACACGCGGATCGCGTCGCGTCAAAGCCGCGCGCAAAACTCAGTCCCGTTTCTCGCGCTTGCGAGCGCGAATTGTGGCTGTTACGGCTGGCTCTCGGCGAGATTAAATTTCGACGTGTATCGTAATCTCATGATGCACGCCGGGGGTGGCCMCCCTCCCGAGCCGTATCGCGCGTATCGCGCGTAACGAGCAAGCTCGATATTCCTGAGTCCCCTACTTTCGACGCGATTTCTACGTTGATCTAGCGCACGGCCTAACGTGCATTATGCATTAAGCCGCGATGAATATTAATTTCAGTCGGCGAGGAAGCTCGCCTATACGAGAAACTTGATACAAGATCGCGCGCGTTGCCGCGCCGCGACGATCCCGCGCGTTTAATTGCCACGTTTAAGCGATCATCCGTTCGAATCCCGTTTGTTTACCAACGGCAGCCCATGGCGAGCTGCACGGATGTTCAACTCGTGCGCATTCGTAACAGCGGAATCCCTCGGGGAAGGCAAGTGTTGGCGCGCGCACTCGCTTGTACGCTGCTTTGTAAAGACGTTCACGGTTGATTGGCGGATGCGCGTGTTGCCCGGCGGATATGCGAGCGAATGCATCATTCATGCCGCTAATAAATTCAGCCGGCAAATATGTAGCGAACGATTCGCGAGCGACGCGAGTCCGAGGACGATTTACGTGATCCTTCGGCGTGGGAAAATTACTCCTGAGCGCGGAATCGAACCGAGTCTCGATTAGCTACTCCGATTAGCTACTCGTCACTGGAATAACCGCGATAACCACAGCATCCACAGACCGTTGCAGTGGCAACGGCAGCTCTGCGAGGATAGTCGCCGCATCTCGCTCGCGCGAGATTATTTTTCAACTTTCTAAACTTTTCGCTCCATCCCCGAAAGTTTCTCGCTCGGCTAGAGACGCAGAATCGCAGTAATATCCGGCTGATCGAATTTCCGCGGATTTCTCTCCCTCCCTCCCCGTCCGCCCGCCCGCCACGCCTGATCTCTCCCTCTCGGAGATATCGATGCCGTTCCGGGGGCATTCTCGCCGATAAATCACCGCGGAATTCCGCGCCAGTCACTTGCCGATACTTTTCAACGCGATGGCCGAAATCGCAGCGAGCCTCCCTGAACGCTTCTCGCGTCGCGCGTCCGCGAGAGATCGATCGCAAATTCGATCGACATAGAATGCAAATTCGAGGAGAGAAAAGAAAACGAGCGTGACGCTCGTTTCATCGCATTAGAGTAAGAAATCGTCGGGGATTCGTTGGCTCGTTCGATTCGACGTCGATTACGCGCGCCTTGCTCATGAAGGGACTTCATTATAATTCCAGGTCTTCCATCGCGCCGTTCTGAAGTTACTGCTTCAGGAGGGGATTAGGGAAGGCGAGAGGGTGGATCGATTAAAAGCTTTCATGTCGCTAAAATACACAAGTGCGACACAAGTGTGCCTCGGCACGCTATGCATTTCAGCTAATTACAGTAATGGAAGCCCCTCGCGTACACTAATATTTAATCGAAAGACGAAAACGAGCTGTCGCCGTATAAACGCCGTGCGACCGACACCGACTGCGTCAAAGCATTCATAATCGATAATCGGCATCACCTATCGCAGCTGGCACACTTACCGGGATTAATAGCGACTAGAAATAGCAAAATGGATCGCGTGTCCGCCATCTCGCCCATCCCAGCGGGATAATTATTTATTTCGGATGGTAAGTTAAATCGTGAAATTCCCCCTGCTTATCGCGAGCTAAATAAAAATAAGCTCGCAACGGCAAGACCTACGGCAAATCCAATTTGCAGCGCGCACGACATCCCGGAATTTAATTGATACTTGTTGTCGACGCGAACACGCTCTCGAACAACTTGGCGGAGGCGTAATCGACGCAAGGACGAGGGAACATTGAGCGTCGGGAAAAGTGGAGGAATGGGAAAGAAAGTATCTCGTGGGAGAAAGAGTGGATTTCTTTCCCGGCTTTCTTGTTATCCCAAGTCCCAAGTATCGGCGGAATATACGTCGGCCGGGAAATAAGGGAAACGCATGACGAAAGCGCATAACGCTGTGGGCGGTCGCGTACGAGTTTGCATTGTTTTGGCGGATCAGTCGATAGAAGAAGAAAGCGAGTTATTTAAAACGACGTGGCATCCCGGCCGCTCGCAAATGGATTTTTCATAAAGACCGGAAAGACCGGAGGGAGATAGCCGCTGCTCCGACATTTGGCGAACTATTTGAACGAGCGATGCGGCGCGCTGAAAAAGTTTCAAACTAGAATGTGCCGATGATAAACGTTGGAAGCGTTTATTAACGGGGCCGTCCTCGCCAGCCGGTAATATTGGAAACGTTCTCCCCGCATTTAAAAGCCGCCGTCGTCTCTTTTATTCCCGTAAACGCGCGATTAAACAACGCGCGAGCAACAATTCGATAATAAGTGCGCGCGTTTCCTCTGGATTAATTTGTAAAATGCATTTGCCGAAGGCAGCGCTTCATCTGCATGCGCAGATTCGGGATAACGAGAGATCGGGGACGCGCGGCGATAGCGAGTAGCGGCGTAATCAATGCGATTAGTTGAATCATTCATCCAGAGAGCCGTCGTTAATCAAGCCGCGCGTCGACAGCGTCGACTGCGCGATGCTGAAGGGGGGGGGGGATACACGGCGGATCGGCGGATCCGATTTCCTCGAAAGACCAGCTTTGTTTACCGCACTTTCATGGCGCGACCGCGTTTCTGTTACGAGAGAACTCCGCCAGCTTCCCGGGCGGACGTTATTCGAGAGATCGCGAAGCAGCGAGGAAGCACGTTCGAGTTGAAGCACGTGGAAGATGTTCAAGCAAATCAGAATCGAACGTCGACGAAGAATGGAGATGCGATTTGGAGAACGGCTAATCGAGACACACAGACATCAGATACACGCGAGTGTCCGACAGGGAATCGCGATGCGCGGTCGCGACAAGTCGCGAAATCCGAAGACGAATAACGAATAGCGCTCAGAAGCGATGAATCCCGCGAGTTTGTTTCCCGCGTGCATCCCCAAAGCAGCGAGGAATCGCAGGAGGGTTGCTCACCGCGAGTAACCCTTGTTTCCTCTCGCGCGGCCATATTTCTCGTCTCCCTTCCGCCCTCTCTCTCTCTCTCTCTCTCTCTCTCTCTCTCTCTCTCTCTCTCTCTCTCTCTCTCTCTCTCTCTCTCTCTCTCT